>JABCKD010000257.1:0-112121 GCA_013186415.1 Fusarium sp. NRRL 66088
GGGGGCAAAGGGATGGGATGGGATGGGTCAACTCGTGCGCAAGACCGAGTTCCGCTGGTGATTCTACCGTTGCAACGGATTGCATTGCCGGATGTTGAAGCTGAGAAAGGGACATACAGCAGGCAGCTCTTTCATCAAGTCTTCTTGACTCCAAAACAAACCCTCACAGCTGTCTTCTGTTGCTACCATGACTCCACGAACTTCACAGGCAGACTTTTTGTGCGAGACGTGCAATCTGCCGTTTCAGCGCAGAGAGCATTACCAACGCCATCTACGCACTCACACAAAGGAGAAGCCATTCTCATGCTCGGAATGTGGACAAAGCTTCGGCCGAGTGTAAGTTGACCTTGACTCTCATCTTCATCCTATACTGATCAGCCTTGTCAGTGACTCGCTTGCTCGTCACCACACAGCTCTTCATCTCAGTGCAGACCGCCAGGACAACCGTGACCGCCAGAATGACCGTCGTCGCGTTTCTCAGGCCTGCAAACCCTGTAGCGCCTCTAAAGTGAGGTGTGATGGAGAGCGGCCATGTCAACGATGTCGGCGCCAGGATAATGAGTGCTACTATGAACCCTCTGCGAAGCGCAAGATGTCAGAGGCCGGCTCAGACAAGACCATGACCAAACGGTACCGGAACAACAATACCAATTCGAATGTCGCCACTTCGATTGCCACCCACTCGCCGCTATCACCACCTGCAACTGTTCACGATAATTCGTATGAGATCATGCAGTCGGACACGCACGTCTCGCCCATCCAAGTGCAGTTTGCCGAGCCGCCCAAAGTGGACGATCTCACCATTGAAGTCCAGCCTATCGATCCGCTTCTCGAAATGCCGACAAGCTCAGCGCCCGAGTATACCGTGAACACCATGGTTAGACCAGAGATACCGTTTGAAGGGAATGACATGTTTCTCGACTTTGATCCGACAAAAAACATGCCAACACCATCACTTCTCTTTGGGGATGCTTTTGAACCCACGAGTTGGCTCAACTATGGCACTGATCAAGAATTCACACCATTCTTTCTCCAGAATGAGCCTTCAATCGACGCCATCAACGAGCTTTGGCTGGATCAAGCCGGTCTGAGGATGCAACAGCCAACTGTCCTGGCGAACCCAACTCCCACCTCTATGATCGATCAATCAGCCGTAGCAGAGCTCTACAGCCGAAGTCACTCGCCAGCCATCGACAAAGACGCCGTCGAACCGAGACAATACCATCCTGTCAACATCGAAGTTGACGCCCAACTTGCTTTTCCCGATTTAACCCACCTGACGGCCGAGGAAATCGATCAGGAGAATCTCGCTCATGTAGACGAGGTACCCGAGGAAGTCAGCAAAAAGGCAGCTCAAGCAGCTATGGACATGCAGAACAGTGCCAGTTACCCTCGGTTCAGACACATGACCATTCCACCTGCTCCGGTGTTGAATGCATGGGTACAGCTGTACTTTGAGTTCTTTCACCCGGTGCTTCCGATTCTGCACAAATCGACATTCTCTGCATCGAAGCGACACTGGCTGCTTATCTTCACGGTCGCTGCTCTCGGTGCTCACTTCTCGAGTATTAAGGGGGCGCATGAGTGTTCCAGGGCAATGCACGAATTCAGTCGCCGACAATCTGCTATAATGGTAAGAATAGACGCAATATTCGAATCCCCCATCATACTAACCTAATTCCAGTGTGAGAACCAAAACTCCAACGGCAGAGAGCTCTGGATGGCGCAGACCATTCTCCTCAACCACATCGGCATTATGTATGGCGGCGAGCGAAGATCTCTCGAGATCGCCGAGTTTCTCCAAGCCCTGCCCGTAACTCTCGGACGTCGAAAGAGGCTGTTTACAAACATGTTTCCTATGGAAAAGTTTGCGCAGCTGCAGCTGCCACGGACGCAAAAGTGGCAGATATGGCTGCTTGACGAAGAGCGAAGGAGAGCGGGATTCGCAGTCTGGGTGAGTAGCAATTGGTGTCTCTTGGATGTCCATACTAACAGGATCCCAGCTCATTGACTCGGCCTTTGATGCCCATTTCGATCTTAGTCGCCTGATGAGGCTGTCTGAGCTGCAAATCTCTTTGCCACAGCCAGATGATCGTTGGGGCGCTTCAACTGCCCAAAGCTGGGCAAGTTTCCCGTCTATGCTCGGTAAGTCTTGTTCAAACGGGCCCTTCACTTGAAGTAATGCTGATCGTGTAGAAAACAATGGCTTTGGCGGACTTCCAACCATGGAGCGAGTTGTTGCCGACGACACCTGGAAATCTGTCTGGTCAAAGACCAACACCCTCGGCAAGCAAGTCATGCTCCAGCACCTGTCAGACGTCATCAAAGACCAGAGCTCAAGTCAGTTTGGCGTACCAGGCTTCTCCTACCATGACAAGTTATTAGCAGCAAATGTCCTCAACGAACTCTTAACCTTGACCGAGAACGAGCAGTTCGAGCAGTCAATAGACGAGGTCAAAGCTGCGACAACCCACCAGATCATGGCCTTGAGTGCCTTGATGATCCACAATACGCCCACTGCAAACTTACTCCCCACTGTTGTGCGGTGCATCTATGGCAAAGTGGACGACGCAGAGTGGACACAGATCGGAGAGCGGTGGAGAAGTTCCTCAAGTCAAGGGAGACTGGGATGCTTCTATGCGGCGAGGATCCTCCATATTGTACGATCAAGTCACTGCACACATTTTGGCACGCCCGTCAGCCTCCTTAGAGCCGTTCTGGTCCTGTGGCTTTACTCTGCCCTCTCCGAGCGCTCTCAGGAAGGGTTCTTGTATCCGCGCCCGGCGCCGGCTGTGGTACTGGGGCCGAAGCCACTGGAGGGCATGGACAACAATAGTTGGATTGGTATTGGGTGGAGCCGAGTTAAGCTGCCGGGCATCGGCAACCTGCTTTGTGCAGAGGGACGGGGAAAGTTATTGGATGATGGGGTTATGCTGATGAAGTCGTTGAAGGGATGGGGTATTAGTTCTACGTATTCGCAGATTCTTATGAGGCTAAGAGCGAGTGAGGCTTCTGCGTTTGAGAGAGCTAGGTAGATGAGACTGAGTATATTTGGTAACGTTCGCCTCATGGAGGGTGCATAGGGTTCGAACTTAATGCGTCTATTCTGATAACTCTACTCCAACGTTTATTCTGGCCAAGATCACGTTGAATTAAGTGTGCAGAAGAAACGTCAACTTAGGTTGGGACTATAGGATCGACTTGGTGACCGTTAGGCTCGAGGGTGCCCCCCTCATGCAGATATCTTCACTGTGTGATCAACCATGGTGGGCCTGGAATGATCAAATCATACCTAGTCTCATCAACACAACAGATAAGATCCACGAACGAGGATTTATGGTCTAAATATGCCACTATTCACAAATCACCCCATGCCGAGTGGGAGATACAATAATCTGTGGGATACCGATAACCTAGGATAACAATAGCCGATCTCGAAGGTCTTTCCGAGATTGTACAAGCCGGCTCGGAACCACCGGCTCCACGAGTTTCCGACCAAAACACCACAGCCGGGGCTCACGTGCACGGATTAAATGTGAGGGAATAGAGTCGATCATCTTTCAGGTATATGTAGAGCTTAGTATATCTTATTGGCCCTCTATCTGTTCCGTTTTACACCCAACACTCAGCAATAGAAGATTCATTCCAGTTATCTTCACCATGACACCCACAGTTTACGGAAACCTTCCCTCGACCAGGGCTCGCAGAGTATTGTTGCTTCTCGAAGAGCTGGAAGTCAAGTATGACTTGAAAACACTGGATTTTGCCAAGGGAGAGCATCGGGTTAGTTCATCAATAGGATGGCGGTCTTGATCAGGAACTAGAACTCACACGTTATCACAGGGTTCAACTTACGTCGAGGAACACCATCCATTTGCCAAGGTGCCGGCATACGAAGATGGTGACCTGAAGATCTTTGAGTCACGAGCCATTTGTAGATATCTCGCCAACAAGCACTCTTCTCCCCTTGGCCCTCCTTCTAGTCCCGAAGCACTGGCCGCGTTTGAGCAGGCGGCCAGTGTTGAGTACGCGTACTTTGAACCAAGTGTTTCAACACTTGGTTTTGAGCTCATCTTCAAGAAGTATGCCTTATCTCCTGGACTTCTGTCACACACACACACACTAACGCAGTCAAGGATGCTATCCCTGGGGGATACAGATCAGAGAATCGTAGCTCAGCACAAGGCTCAGCTCGTACAGGTCCTCGACTACTACGAGAGGATTCTGGAGGAGCAGGATTATCTTGCCGGCCAGGTTCGTCATTCCCATATCCTCTTTGTATATTATATCTAACTCATGGTCTACCTACAGAACTACAGCTTGGTAGACCTCTTTCATATTCCTTGGATTGGCTTCATCAAGGAGCGTCTGAAGCTCCCAGAACTGATTGACTCACGAAAGAACGTGACTGCGTGGTGGCAGCGAGTGAGTGACCGCACGGCATCAAAGGTTATCGCAGAGAGGCTGGCCCAGTTGCAGCATTAGACAAATTCCTCGAACCATTCTCGTCGTGAAGTTTCGAGAAAATAGAGTTTATATATGGAATAGACAATTATGCTGCAAGACAATAACAAAGTCCTCTGATTCACAACTATGGCATCCTGTACGGCGATCACTTGAAGCGTTTGGCTGGTGGAAAGCCTCCAAAGGTTTGTCAAGGGTTCTGGATGATGGAAGGACTATACTATCTATAAATCTAACGTAGATATGGGACGTAATCTTTGGATGGGCTCAAGTGCTGAAGCTACTACGAATCAATGAACCTGTCACGCAAAGATGGCGAGGGAGTCGTATTATAGGCAGAGAAGGTAGCATACAAAAGAGTGAGAACGGTGCCCGTAACCTGATCTTATAATAAATTGTGACTTAACAAATCTATCAAAATCCAGATGGAACATCTCCGGAACCGTTTCTTGGCCTCATCCCCTCACTCTAGTCAACCTAACATTGATATGCTTCTGCCGAACAAACCAGGCGTTACACGTCTCCCATTCCTTCTCAGGCTCATCCAACTCGATCTATATCGCAATTTTGTTAGGTGAGACTCACTCACAAAATCAGAAAACGTTTACTTGCCTTGAAGAGGTAGAGAAGAGTCGGTATGGCCTTGTAAATCTCCAGCAAGCTAATGTTCTTGCCGATACAAGTACGGGATCCAGCACCAAAAGTAAACGTGGCACCAAGCATCTCAGCCTTTCGGGCATCGTACTGTTGCTTAGTCTCACTTGGACTCTGAAGCCATCTCTCAGGGATGAACGAGTCCAAATCTTCACCAAAGATGGGCGAGTGGTGCATGACCCAAGGGTTGATGCCAACCACGGCACCGGCAGGCAGGAAAGGGCCATCTGGTAGCTGGAGACCTCCCTCAGGCACAATTCTTTCCAAGAGTAAGCCAACAGCAGGATGAAGACGAAGAGCCTCCTTGATGACGGCGTCAAGGTACGGTAGGTCTTGGCTCTCCTTCCAGGTCACTGGGATAGAGAACTTGCCGTCGTTGTGCGCGTGTTCAATCTCCTTACACACTTTTTCCAAAATGACAGGGTTCTTCAAAAGGTAGTAAAGCACCGCTCGGAGCGAGATGGCCGTCGTATCAGAACCAGCGTTGACGTTACTGAGGGTGTATGAAAAGACCTGTCGATCTGTGACGACCTGTGGATGCGTAACCTTGGCCTCGAGGAAACGGGTCAGGAAATCTCGGCGAAGAGGCTTCTCAGACTTTGTATCACCGCGCTCTAGTCGCTCATCTAGACATTCGCGGGCAAATTTGGCAATTGCTCCAGTAGCACTACCTCCCATCATGCGTCTGATGGGGTTTTTGACGATGAGATGGTCTAGCCAGGGCATTTGTCCGACCCGAAAGGCTGTTAGTGGTGGGCCAAGGCTTATGATAGAAGGAGGGCTTATTCACTTACCATGCCGGCATAATCCAGATTTCTCTCCAGTGAGAGCATGATGTTGCTGATATCTTTGCCCTGTTCTAGAAAGCCCAGAGGTTTGCCAAATGTGAGCTCTCCAATGACATCGAAGGCATCTAAGAAGACATCTTGTCAGTATCGAATGTGTATGAGTGGAAAGACTCTCATACAATACTGCAGCCAAATAGCCATATCACAGACCCGACCATCTCTGGCAAACTCATCGAGTCTTCCAATCATGGTGTGGATGATCTTATCCACAAAAACCTCGAACTCAGTCAAAGTGCTCATGGAGTAAGCTGAGGAGATTGGTCGCTTGATCCTGGCGTGAAAGTCCTCATCCAGAGTGGTAAAAAGAGTCTGCGTGGGGTTGCCATTGAAGAGTTGCTGCTGCGGCTCGTAGAACTTCGTCTGAAGGACAGTTATTAAAGCAAAGATTCGACGTGAAGATACGCGACGCTCACCTTTGTGTATCCTTTGTTGATCCCATAAATAACCTTCAGGGCATCCAAATTCTGGACACTCACTAGGTTAGGCCCAAGACGTACATATTGCCCATACTTCTCATGCAGCTTGAGATGCGTCTCCTCTGCCTTTCCTCGGGCTACGTCAATGAACCTCCATAGGTTAGAGAAGCTGGCAAGAAACGGTCCAGGGACTTCAGAGACGCCTCGTGTGAAATAGTTGCAGGTAAGATGCACCACCACAAGAACGACGGCTATGATGGGGAGGTGTTCTCGGATGAGTCCCGTGATCTCTGTGATGATTGCCATGGTGTTAGATATCCTCGATGTTGAGCTGCCCTGTTCGCTCAAAAAGTCCAATACGCAAAATATGGTTCTTTTCTACGACCAGAACGATCTACCTTCCCCGCACAATCGAACTCATCCCTGCCAATAGGTAGCCTCGGGTTTGATTTCTCTTACACATCTTGGACGTGGAGCCGAGCGTCGACGCTTTAGCTGTACCCCGCGCCTTTCCGACATTCCGACGCGATAGCCGGTTGGATTACCAACTGCCGGTTGCATTTCGCGTTTCTCGCTATTCGGCGTTGAGACTTTTGGATGAAAGAGGTGATTACAGGCCGTATCACTTCTGATACTTTGTATGAGAGCCAGGCATTAAGCAAGATCGTTTTTTCCCTTTGTCAGAGCAGCTTGATTAGAAAGGGCGAGAATAGCACTGGCTCAAGTACGAGTAGACAAGTGTAGTTGCATGTCGCTATTCTATTATTATGCGTTCCTCGTCATGATCTACTTGAATCCACAAACATCCCTCAAAATGAATCTCGTATCCCTTCTTAGTCGTTCCTTGGGAGGTCAATGATTTGAACCTTCTCTACCATAGGGCCCAACTCCTCCACGACAGCGAGGTGGACGGGGTCTTTGAGCGCGTAGTAGTCTCTATCCTCGGCTCCCGCAAATTGGATGACGAACGCATGAGTGATTCCTCCCTGTTCTTATCATGTCAGCTCTGTAATTGAAGAACTGGGATGAGGAAGACCCAGAAGAAGTGGTTGTGAAGTGTCTGTCCCTACCTGAAGCCCCTCGGGGGAGTTGTCTGCACCGCCTTGGATGGACTGGATGTACGGCTTCTTGGATTCTTGATGGAGACAACCATCCTTCAGCGCCAGGATCTTGGATGAAACCTACGTTCCCTTTGTCAGTCATAGAACATTACAGACGCTAAGGATGGCGTCTCTATACCTTATCGATGGCATCATTAGTGACATCGGACTTGAATTGAAACTGAACAACCCGGTTGATGCCCATCTTGTCGACTTGGGAGCTTTGGAGGCGTTGAGGTGTAAAGGTTGAAGAGAGAGTGTGTCCGATTTCGCGATCGACTTTGATGGGGATGACTTGTTTATCGTGGAAGTCAACATGAAGCTAAGGGGACCGAGTACTGTCATCTGCGCTGATAAATAAACCCGACTCGAGACCCTGTCTGTCTTCGGAACGTTACCGGCGGTCCGCAAGGCCGTTGACGTGGAGCCGAGCGGCTTGGCCGAATATGACCAACTCTGGAGTCAGATTGCGGGGTGAGATTTGGTCGATCATCTCTTGAAGGGGTTTGTGGGCTTGGAAAGGAGCAGGTTCCCGGTCTCGATGGCTCCGGCTGATCCAGGCCTGCCTGGTTGCTGGGCTTGGCTAGGTACGTAGTTTTCACAGCGCAAAGGGGTGTCCATCTCAGACTACATCTCTGCTCTTGCTACATGGTAATCATCTCGGATACAACCCAAATGAGTTATGTCGGTGCCAACAGCAGGATCTAACTTCACCTCACGGTTATCAGGGAAAATAAGAATTCAAATACTGTGCTGACCACCGTTGAGTCTTCCCTGATGTGCCTTATCTTGCGCCACCTGATCCGTCCAAATCATAGTATTGCAGTAATCAAGACCAAACTTTACAGCCTAATGAGACATTTATGTGCCTTCGGAGCAATCAACGTGTAGTTCTCCAGATCCATATCATCCTCTGTCAGAGATGGATGCACCGTCGCGCCGCGAAATTTCCGAAAAAAGGCGGCTGTCGTCAATCGGAGCTCCATATATGCAAGATGGATGCCAACACAAACTGTCGTAATCAGTAAGCGGTGGGTTAATCTTAGAAAATGTCCGCTTACTTCGAGGCCCTCCGCCAAACGGTATGAATGATCCTTGCATGTCAGGCGTAGCGTTCAACCAGCGGTCGGGGTTGAATCTGGTGATAAGGTCAACCCATCGGTTTGATAGTGGATAATACGAGAGTCAGCTTACAGTTCAGGGTTGGGAAATATCCCAGGCAGCCGGTGCAGCGAGTATGCTTGCGTAAGAACTGTCGCTGTATCTGGGATTAGATAGCCTTCGACCTCCCAACCACCACGTGGCACATCTCTCGAATGTGAACCAGAGGCAGCTCCATACATCCTGAGGGACTCCTGTACAACACAGCTCAAGTAAGCCAGTTTGGAAACGTCAGAATCTGTAAACTTTGCCGGCAATGTTTCGATCTCTTCCTCGAGTCTGTTTCGGATCGCTGGATTCTTGAGAACCGACCAGACCAGGTAAGTCAGGGTGTTTGACGTCGTATCAGTCCCGGTGACCATGAGCTCAGCAGCCTCTTCCTCCATTTCGACATCAGTCAGAGCGTTCTCCTTGTCTTTTGGGTTCATGATCTTGTCGAAGAAGAAGGGCGTGTTTAGCGTTCCAGCTTGCTGGGCTAACTGCAGGCGTCGAATGGACTCTCTTCCGTAGCTCATGATGCGTTGAAACCTGGCAGTGACTTGTCGAATCTGGGGAAGCGGGAGCAAAAAGAGCATGTCGAAAAAAGGTGCGAGTTCTATTCGTTTGTGGACTGTGGGCATGACAGCCTGGAGATCTTTTACATACTGGCTTCTCTAATGAGAGTGTGTCAACTCAGTCAGCCAAAGGTGAAGTAATAGCACTTACTCTTCCTTGCTCAAGCATTCTAAAAGAGCTTCCAAAGGTCAAGTCCCCGATGATATCTGTAGCCATGAAGCTGAACCACTTATGGACGTCGGTATATCCCAACTTTCTGTATTCAGCCTCCATCTGGTCCATAGCCAAGTCCACCTTGGCCTGGATAAGCGGCTCAAAAGCTGGCAGAGACGAGTTACTGAGAGGGTGCGCCAAAAGTCGTCGTCGTCGTGAGTGCTTCTCGCGGTCTCTCATACCAAGCATTCCAGGCCCAGTCATGTCATACCAAGCAGACTTTCCGAAGCCGCCGGAAACCTTTTGTATGACTCTGACTGCATCGGGGCTGTTGATGCCAACCTCGTTCGGACTCACTCGCACAATAGGGCCTAGATGAACGCTTTCAGCTTCTGTTATTATGGCATACCATGTCGGCATTGACTAACCATAGCGTGAAAATAGGGCGTCCAGATACTGCATCCGTCTACCCGACAAGGTGTGGTACTTGAGCACTAGGTTCGTCCATCGTGCCGCAATAGGTCCCGGGACCTTGGATAATGGCCCAGCGAGAGCAGTTTTGGCCTTGATAAGAATCTTTTGAGGGTCAGTGAGAGGTGGTATGAAACAAATTGAATGCGACCGGTCTGGTTCTTGCGAGCTCAGGACGTACATAGACAGCAGACAAAGCGATGCTAATAGCAATACTATAGCTGAGGAAGAATTGAAGCATCGCCATTGGATATCGGTTCACTCAGATCCCCCAAGGTTATTTCCGGTGAAAATATATGGAAACGTGTAAAATTAGAAGCAGTGAAGCTGAAAACCGCACTCGGCTTGGAAAACGCGTTTACTGTCATCTTAACTAAAGGTCTCTGAAAGCCGTCTCCACACCGGCTTCGGCAGACCCGGCCCCACAGTGCTCGGGTCGGCGCCGGCCGCCGCTTACCCTATACTTGTCCGAAATTCCGGCGAACAGACATTTGGGCAAGTCAAGAAGAAAGCAGTGATAAATTGTGGAAAGATACTGATTAGGATCATGGTGAGTGTATTCTGAATGCTAGATATTAACCGTCATATGTAGTAAGTGTAAAGTGCCTGGCTTTGAAACCACTGCAAATTCTTGATATGCCTTGTCCAACTGTCGTTTTGGCGTCTCTTCTTGAACTATTAGCCCTCTGCAGTATCTAGGTTATCATTCCATAATAAATGAATGACTATTGGTACTTGGACATGTCATACTTAAGTATCTAATGGTTGGAATCTCAAGACCAGCTGCTCCCCAACCGGTCTCGCGGTGTAAGCGTCCTCTTGCTCAATTCCATCATCATTGACAACAGTAGTCTTGAAGTTGGCGTAGATAGCAGCAAGAATGACCTTCATCTCATTCAGAGCAAAGTTGGAACCAACGCACATACGTCCTCCACTTCCAAAAGCCCAAAATTGCCGATGCATCTCACGGTGACTTGTCTCGGTGTCTTTTCCACCTTGTGGTAACCATCGCTCCGGCTTCCAGGTCTCAGGCTGCGGGAAAACGTTTGGGTCGCGATGAAGGCTGTAAGCCATTGATGCGATTCTTACGCTCCCAGGGATATGATAGCCTGCTATATTGCAACCGTCTTTGGGCGTATCGCGTGGTTGAGGTCCAGGAATAGGTGCATGCAAGCGAAGAGTTTCCATAACGATGGCGTTTAGAAGTGGCAGCGCATCCAGAGCCTTGAGATCTGGAAGGTTTCGGTCGAACGTTGTGTTCCCGGAATCGTTAGCTTCGGCTGTGGATGATCGGCGAAGCTTGAGTGAAGAACCAATGGAGAGGACCTCTGAACGGAGTTGTTCTTGCAAGTCCGGAGACCTTGAAAGATGCCATGTGGCATATGTGAGAACCATCCCGGTAGTCTCATGACCTGCCAACGAGTGATCCATAAGCTCAGAGGCTACAGCAAGCTCACGCTCGCAAATACTTGTCTTGTAGAGAATGCTTTTTTCACCGTTGGTTCGGAGCTCGCGGTCGATCCCATATTGTAAGGCATTGAACACAACAGGCTCCTCACAAGGTTCTGTGCTGGCCTTTCCCCGCCGTGGTCGGCCTTCTGTGGCATCCTGTTCTGCTTTAGTGACTCCCTGGCAGAGATTCAAGTTCCACTGGGAGAGTTTGGCGTTTGACTCATCAACCCATTTTGGGTAGAGTCTGAGCCAGGGGAGCCAACGAGCACAAGCAGCGGTCAAGTTGGGTACCTCCTGCGTCCAGAACGGATAGTTGGCTCGTGCGAGGTACATCTCCTGCCAAGATTGACGGTATTGTTCATTTTGGATGAAGTCTGTGCCATTGGACAACCCAAAGAGATAGGCGGTTATGACATCCATGGCGAGGGCGAGGAAAAGGCCAAAGACTTCGACATCTTTGTGAGATACAGGGTCACCCTGGTCGATGCTCGCGGCATTATTGCCCCCCTGATAATGCCCTAGAGCAGGTAACAGGCGTTGAAAGACAATGTGCGATATCTGAGCCTTGCTTGCTTGTGACGACTGAAGATATGACTTGGAATAGACATTTGCCACCATGCGTTTCCGGGCAGAGTGGTGTTTGGACGAGCCCGTGGAAAACATATTGGGAACCCTAAAAAAAAGTCAGATTTATATGTCAGAGGCAGATCTGTTGATGGTAGTACTGACCCGTAATTGGAAAAGACGCTGTACCAGAAACCTTTTTCGAAGCCTCCTTGATATATGACCCTCATGCCCTCAACACCATCAACGCTCACTTCCGCAGGTCCGATTCTGACAACAGGGCCAAGTTTGATGTGCGCCTCATGAAGAGATCTATTCTCTCGCCTGTACAGTCGGGCTGCCAATATCCAGGTGGAACTGAAATGACACGTCCAATGGGCCGCTGGTAACTTTCTTAGCGGAGAGATAAGGGCTGGGTGCAAGACATGGTGATAGAGCAGCAACAAGGCCAGGGCCCCAACTGCCGTTGGGATTACGAGGCCCATATTGAAATCGTCAACTGGGAGTAGAGCTTGACAATCAAAACTCTTGGGAGAGGATCCGAAAGTTGCAACATCTCAAGACATTTGGCGGGGTTAAATGCATTATCTTCGGACGTCACGATGAGGGGTTGGCGTGGGGCTTGACACTTTGACACGGTGACAGGGCGCAAAGAGGCGTCAAGGCGCCACTTTGATCAGTTATCTACGGGCTTGGCTCTACAGGAACATGCCGATGATAAGAGTTGTGCTGCATGGAATGGATCAAATGCGCAGTATCCCGGCTTGCAAAATACTGCTTCTAACGACTCAATTCTAATAGACTCAACTACATGACAGTAGCCAATACCAATGAGACTGAGACGGCTCAGTGAGAAAAAGACGTGTGAATGACTCCCTCTATCCATCTATTTACTGCCGTTGATAACCGGGAGGGTCAACCAACTCGCTTCCCCACCAACATGCACAATATTCAGCCCATCAAAGACCTTGGGGCTCCTATCATCCTCGTGATCGTGAGAGAAATTTCCCACACCCTGAGTATCATGACCTGCAATCTCCAGGACCAGAGTCTCCTCAGGTTCTAAGACAACATTTGTCGGCCAAACCTCGACATCGACCTCGTACTTTTGGTTCTCCTCCACAGATTGAACCTCGCTCTCGTAGTAATTGCGGTAGGGCAGGTAAGGCTTGTGGAACTCGTTTTCTGTACCCACTTTGCGGAGAGAAACGCGGAGCCAGCCCTTGACGATGGGGACGGGATCTCCCATTGTGCCGGTGTAGAATACTTCCTTGCCTTCCTTGTTTAGCTTGCGAAGGGTCACGAAGAGGTCGATGTCTGATGGCGGACGAGTGTCTGGTGACTTGCGCGATGCCGACACAGTCAGGTGGGCGATAATGTGGCCGGTAATCTCTAGGCTAGATTGAGTGGTATACTTGAACGTGATGGGTTCGCTAAGGGCGATAGTTAGCTGCGGATTCCCAACATCATTGGTAGACTTACCCCTTCAGCGCATCATATTGAATGGGCTCACTCTTGACAGATGGAGACTTGCTCAATGTCTTGTCCGACGCCAAGAAGAACTTTGTATACTCAGTTCCAGGCAATGGCCAGTCTGCCTCGTCTCTGCTGGGAAAGCCCCTCTCACGCTCCGGGTCATCAACACCCGCCTCTCCCTTGCGCAGGCACAGGCGAACCCTGGGCTGCTTCCCCGTCTTCCAGCCATCGACGTCATTGTCCTTGAGGAATGAGTTGAAGAAAGAGAGTTGAAGCTCGGCTGACTCAGGATAGTAAAAGGGAAGGTCATGTCTTCCGACGATGAAGTGAAGGAACTTGTACTTTGAGCTGGCGCGCATCCAGCCGAGCACGTTTCCACGGAGATGTAGCAGGATGCCGCCCTTGAGACAAGTATTAGATATAGTTCTGCAGAGTCTTGAAAGGAGAGCTTACCCAATTGGCCACGCTGAGCAGTGGAGTCTCGATCGCCTCCATGTCAAAGTCCCGCGTGCGATAATACTCCTCGTCGCGAAATTTGTGAACAGCTGTATCTATCGTTTGATCTCGGCGGTTCTTGAGAAGTGTCTCCTCATCGAGATCACCTTCTAGAGTATCCTGTCCCCATTTCCGGGCTGCACGACCAGGCTTACCATATTGGTTTGGACTGACACCGTTGTTCCACCAAAACTCTGTTAGAGTGTTAGTCGCGCAGTTGTGAGACGTAACTAGATGAACTCACTGATAAACCTATCAGACAGGATGCCGCCATGGCGGACTCTATCACGATAGTAATCACTCATGCCCTCCCAAGGAATGATAGCAGCTAATCCCTTTGGCTTTCGCGCAGCAACCCGCCACTGAGTTCCAGCATAGTAGCTGATTCCCAGAAGGCCGACCTTGCCGGAAGACCATTCTTGCACCGCGCTCCACTCAACAACATCAAAGAAGGCTTCGCTAGTGCCGCGAGACATGGTGTCAAGAAGACCTGGACTTTGGCCGGCGCCTCTCTCGTCGGTTCTCACAACGATGTAGCCCTTGCTCGTCCAAAACGCTGGGTCAGGTGTCTCCCAAGCTGAGTGGGTAGATTTCATCTCAGGATTGACCTGTTCCCAACTCTTCTTGTAAAAGGAGCCGTATGGAACATCCTTTCCATCTGCTCTTGTCAGTGAACCACTTATAGAACTTGTTGACAAAAGTCACTTACAAGGACCATAGGTCGCGATGACAGGATAAGTCTTTGAACCGTAAGGGGCCGCATCCTTAGGTAGAAAGACATTCGCTCGAAGAGTTCCCTTTTCGTATGTCTTGAGAGGAATGTCCACATTCTTCATAAAGACATAGGGAAAGTTGTCCCTGTCGATCTCTAGGAACTTGTTCTCAGCCATTTTGTTGTGCAAGGTTTAATACTATCGATAACGTAAATATCGAAAGATGAATTGGTATCTCGTATCAAATTCATCGTTTCAATATGCCTTACTTATGGTCAGGATGCCGTGTTTCGCGGAAATACCGGTCTTGAGAGTTTGATGCTTGCTTGCGTGGGCAATGTCGGCTCGGGACCACACCAAGCCGAGGCATCCGTTGGCCATGTAAACAAAGATGCTTCAATATCTCAAGCACGCCATCTTTTCTCATCCCGAGGAACGGAAAGACCAAATACTGTTCCGATTCTCTCCATTTTCTTTTGTCTGATTGAGATTCACGCATTATTCCTTCCTTCAGAGAGACATGGCGACCGAGACAACGACTACCAGCCAGGCGCGACAGCTTCGGCTTGACGCGGCAACCAGTAGATTATTGGAAGACTACGAGATTCATCACTCATCACCTGCAAACCGCCAGCGAGATGGCGAACCAGGCACAGTGATTGTCGCAGGCAACATTCGACGTGAAGCTCAGCCAAGCGACTTTGATCCCACCTTGGCTTCCCATCCTCCAGTCCCGTACCCAGTCTCCAACCCCGAATGGTGGCCAGAAAACTTCAGAAACATCCCCGAGTATCGACCCGTGAACAGGAATCTGGACTGGGATGAGCGGCGACAGTCGACTTTATTCACAGTGGTTGGTGGGGTTATGGTTTGGGGATGCTGCTTCATGGCGGTGCGTGAACTGAACTGGGATTGAGTTGATGATGGTGGCTAACATGACTTGCAGAACTGGGCACAGCTCTGGAGGAACACTGCTGGACGAGTCACTGATATTGGTCTTTCTAAAGTGGGAGGAGAGTGGTAGATTTGGACCGTTGGAGGACATGGGCATTTGGGGGACCAGCATTTTTTATTGTAAACACCAATAACCGTCTGTGTAAGGCGCATGGAACGTTGCGCGCACCTGTATAAATCTCTATTTGTGTGCCATGGGCTATTGAGCTGGCATTTGTTCAATACGCAGCCTACCTACGAGCGAGACGCGATGTGAATGGCAAGCATGTCGAGAAACGTTCAAGGTGACATCACCATGCGCTTTGTGGACGGTCGCGTTGAGGAAGAGCAAATGATGAAAGCATCGCCACTGAATAGAACATGTAATAAAAAACTCTCGCTTTGGCTCAATCTACACATTGCCCTCAGACTTGAATGCACTCGCTCTGACCTAATCCCACGACCCAAGCTGGTACTGGCTATTACACATATTGACCAACTCCCAACACTCTCCCATAAAAGTATTCGGGCCAACATCATCCTCCGTACCCGCGGCACCCGCAGCAAACATGGTAGCCATGAAGTGGTCATCAGTTCCATGCGCTTCCTTGTATCGTGGGTGCTTCATCAACCTGGTGACGGCTCGTCGCAATGCAGGACCTGTATTCTGGGTGACAGCATCTTCAACAGCTTGCCTAAACTCCAAAGCAAAGTCACCTGGGGGAACCGGTTGAGCAAAGTTATCCTTGAAGCGAATCATCCACTGCCAATGGTTCCTGTAGAGATTATGCACCGAGCCCCCGCTGCCGATAATGAGGGTATCCTCGAACCGCAAGGGTCGCAACGCAGCTCCAATCTTAAGATGCATATGCGGATCGTATCGCGCATTCATCGACACGATTGTCGTGGGTAGAGGAACGCAGTTTGGGAACATGCGAATGACGATGAGAAATGTGTCGTGAATCCAGTCAAACTTGCGGTTTGCTCTCGCGTTGATGCCGGCTGCTTGAAGCATGTCGATAACTCGCTGGCCGCCTTCGAGGTCTGGCACCATCTTGTAGGGCATGTATCGTGCTTCTGTAACGCTGCCAACGGGGTCTTTTTGGGCGTTGGGGTTCATGCCGACTTCGACTGTGTCGTTGGGGGCATCCCAGTGAGCGCCCTGTAATCATCCATTAGTGGATGACCAGAGCGATTAAGAGGCTGTGCTCACCATCATGACAATTCTCTTGATGCCACGGCGCAGACACTCGTTGCCTACTTCTTCCCAAATCTTGGCCGGCTCCGACTCTTCGCCTAGCATCATCGTAGAGCCATGGGCGAAGAGAAACACCGGAGTTGGCGCTGTAGTCGCATGGTCAGCACGGCATGGGCTCCAGTTGTCGCTCTAGCCTGGCTCACCTTTCGTTGTTGGTAGACTTCCCATGCTGGCAATCCTCACTCAAGCTTCAATGGGTAAAGATGATACAGAAACTCCACCATAGCTCATGGAAGGGAAATGGTCTTATTCTCCATGAGATTCCGTCACATCCGTAATCTTTGAAGGCAATGCCTACGAGATTGAGATGTTCAATGCTGTATGTCGGTCCCGCTGTGGAGCCGAGCCGAAGGAAGCTTTCTTGCGTCGCGGGAGTTTCGGCCATGTTTTGATGGAAACACGCGTTGAGAATCATATCAAAAAGCATGCGGATAGCTTCTTCATCATGGAAACTCGTCATTCATCAACTTTTTGCGCGATATTGAATCAAAATGGCTCCAGTATTGGACCTATATCTCACTGTTAGCGCGGCATGGACAGAGGGTCGCCTCGAGAATGTTCTGCAGCGACAAAAAGAGCTTGCTTCTTTGCATAGCAACGTCAAGAAGTCATCGGCTAGCTTGATTAGAGCTCTCACACAAGGTATGCCATCATCAACTATGTTATCGTGGTGGACATGTTTGACAGGGGCCAGATCTGCAAACCACCGATAAGAGCGCGGCCGAGGAGCTTCAATTGGCGCTCGACACGATCAAAACCCTCTACGATAGTCTCGATTTCCCCAAGTCCATATCCCAGGAGGCCTCCATCAAGGGAGGTGCCAGCGCGACCGATAACCTAGTGGCATTGGGGCCGACTCTCATCGACCCATCTCCCTACTCTCCCGTCGCCAGCACTCTCGCACCACTGGCAGCAGCTGTCGCCGCTGGAAGTGCTGTGATCGTACTGGCAAACAAGTCTGCTCCTGCGGTCACTGTTGAGCTACAAAAACTGGTCAAAGAGAGCTTAGACATCGAAGCCATCGCCGTTACGGATCATGACTCGGCCGACACCCGTCACCAGCTCGGCACCAAGTTCTTTGGGGTTGCTGTCCTGCAAAACTTGACCGAGAGGGCAAATATGCTGAAGCAGCTATACCAAAAGAACCCTCTCGTCAAGATTTTGTCGCCGCCATCTGGAATTTCCGCCGCGTTTGTCGATCGCAGTGTTCAAGACTTGGAGGCTGTCTCAACTCATCTATACCATACCGCCATCGACAATCCCCGTCACAACCCGCTGAGGGTCCCAAGGCTATGCTTCGTCGACGAAACACTCATCGCCGATCTTGAACCATTGCTTAGTCGCGCTGGCCCAAAAGCCAATGAGTCGTTGACCTTGACCACTGGGCAGGACAATACTCAGGCTTTAAGCAACGCCTTGAAGTCCAAATTTCCCTCGATCGCGAAGCGGACTGCTGCAAAATCGTCTGGCCAGCTTCCTGCCATTATTGCATTGAGCAGCTCCGAGTAAGTTGAGTCCTCAATCTTTCTCGTATGCTGTGTCTAACCTTCCCTGTGTCATTAGTCCATTGACAGCCGAGGCCATCTCCTCAGTGGCAGATTTGTTGACTGAGAGCCACAATGGACTTTTACTGATCCCCACTCGGAGCCTGGATCATGGCATTGACATTCTGAGCAAGATGTATGTTCATGATTGACTGGCGTGGAAGATGATGCTAGGGAATCACACTAACTCAACGGCAATAGAAACGACAATATTTCGTCTCAGGCGACGTACGTCTTCGGCGCTGCCAGGTCATCCTTCTACGTTGCAGCCTTCAGCAAGACGCTCCAAGTCTTCATCAACGCCATTCCCCAGTGGTCACTAGGTAGGGATCATCGCCCCCTGCTGTCAATTGAATATATCACTAACCGCCAATTGTCAGTCGCTGTCGCGCCGTCTTCTTCAACTCTATCGGATAGCCGGTCGCTGTATTCCAGGGAGGACTTTTCTGTGAATAAGCCCATCATCCAAGAGCCCCTTCGGCCGGTCCGAGAGCTTGCTGTCCGCGCCAAAGCTCTTTGGCCCTTCATGACGCAGACTCTTCGGCTTGGCAAGATCAAGCAGCCCAAGGGAGGAAGACTGAGTTACTTTGAGCGCGGCCTGATTGTTGGATTGGCCTTGACACTGGTCGTGATTTCAGGAACTTCGGTGGGGATTCATAATGCGACCCAGCATTTGTTTAAGCGCGTGTGATTTCTTGTTTCCGTAGCTCTTACTTTGTTATGTAAACTATCGCGAGAAGTGTTTTGCCCAAGCGCAGTCATATGTATATCAACTGTCAACGCATGGCTATAATACTGCTTTCAATAGATTCTTGAGTTTTCTCTATCACAAGTTGGAGGCCGATTGTACAACATGGGAACCCTCAACCGTAGTCACTTTTCGATCTCGCAGATGAGACTTGTCGGACGGTATGTCTGGAATCATCGCGACAGGGTGAAGCAGTGTAGGCTCGCTTCTGGCTCTTTCCAAGCCTTTCTAGCTATCAAAAATGAACCTAGAGGATAAATTGAAGACGGAAGGACGAAGAAGTTCGTCCCATGCTCGGCGGAACGGGTCCCTCCATGTCAGCCCAGAACCCTGGACAGTCTGTCTGGAGGAAGAGCCCAGTTCCGAGCTGTGAAATTGAGTCGAGGCACAATATATGAAGTCCACGCTCGCCGAGCAGCTGCCCTCGTGTGTGGAGCCGTGTGGACAAGCCGGATGTGGTGGTCTGGGACAGCTACCTCACTCCACACCATAGAAGCACTACGTCTAGTCGTTTGTCGACTATATTTATATCTAGATAGTATTTTATAGCCTTTAGAATTATTGACGAGTTATCAAATACACATCAAAACATTAGACAACATCTGCCATAATGGGTCTCGGCGCCAAAACTCCTCTTCGACGGGTCGTCACCTACCACAAGGGCGCCACCTCGGCACTGCTCTCCGACAGCGAGCTTCAACCCGTGTCAGCTTTCGCCAGCGATGCTGTCACTCTCTGGCAGAACTCCAAGTACCCTGCCGAACTCGTCGATAAAGACCCAGTTGGCTCAACACCAGTCATCTACACTCCTGGCTCGCTCATCCGGGTTGTGGACTTTCCAGCCAACTCTCAGGGACACAATCATAGAACTGCATCACTCGATTACGGAATTGTGTTTGAGGGTGAGCTAGAATTGGTTCTGGAAGACGGGTCTCGCACCATTGTTCGAGCTGGTGACTTGGTTGTGCAGCAAGCTGTGAGTGGTTGTCCCTTGTGGTAGTATGTGTGAACTAACGGGGTCACGTCAGACTATGCACCAATGGAATAATCTGACTGATAAACCTGCTCGACTCATCTTTGTTCTTTTGGCATCCGAAAAGACTGTCAATGGCGTGGACGTGAGCGAAGTTGGTGTGCCGGCGAAATACCTTCCCCAGCATTAGAAGGTGAACCAGATAGAGATTAGACCAAACAATCTATGCATCAGCCATAACCCTTCGATCACATATACTGTGCTCCGATTGCAAGTGACCATTGATTTCACGAAACCACCAATGAGAACCTACACTAATGAAGGGATGCTATTGTTTGGCTTGTGACGCTGTGGGAGGTAGAAATGCTCGCCTGTCCAATTCATGATATACATTAGGAAAGATTTCCCATAGACTAAGAACTCTTAAGACCAGAAATGCTACGGGAATCTAAAGTATTAGTACACTACCTATGTTCGACATTGCTCTGACTCGCACTGATTTCTCGGGTCATAGGGAAGGCAATGGCACATTGGTCTCAGAGGAAGGACTAAATTCTATGTGACGACTCTCAACTCTATAATCCATGATCCATGGCGCAGGCCAGCCTTGATTCAACTGCACTTCCTAAGGAATCCGGCTTACAGGTCCTCAATACCATGGTTTGCATTTGTCATCTATGAGTTCTTCTCAATAACGCGAGTTACAAGGTCGCTAAACAAGCAGGTTAGTCTCAAAGACAGACACTGTCAACGAAAGGCTACTCACGTATCCATGTAAGCTCGGACGGTCGCAATCTTGCCATTGTCGTTGAAACCAAGAACCCAAGTGTACTCGTTGGGGAACGGATCTCCGCTCTTGGTCGTCGTATCCACCGCCTTCAGCTCAACGGCGGCTTGGTTACCATCAACGATAATGTTCTGGACAACCAAGTGCAAAGGTCCCGCCCACGTTGAGGACAGAGGCCTCGTGCCCTGCTGAAACTCTGCGACAGACTTGTAATGTCCAGAGATCTTGCAGTGAGCACCTATGAGATTATTGTTAGACTGACATGAAAGAGGCGGGGTTGCGGGTAACTCACCTTTGACGGTCCAGTCCACGTCAGGCTCAACGTGAGGCCAGAAGGATGCCATATCACCTCGAGCAATGGGCTCAAAGATGGCACGAATGTGATCGGCGGTAACCATGTTGGATATTTCGAAAGTGTTTAATGGGAGTGAGGAAAAGGTGAGCAAGTTAACAATAGGCAGTTGCTTCGACCGAGTTGTGAAGCGGGGAAGAGTCTCGGACACTTTGCATTTAATATCAAGCTGACAACAGACAGCCAACTATCTCGGAGCATAGTTCCGATGCCACTCACGCTTCCCCAGATATTTCAGCTTATTGGCCGTGTGGAGAAGCCGGGGAAGCTCAATCATCCGGTGGAGCCGAAGACCTCTGTGTGGGTGAGGGCCTCGGCAGCATGTCACCGAGCGGTTGTGGCGTCTCAAGCCACTGTGTAGAGCAGCCACGATTGATGAGTTGGTGATTGAAGAATCCATGGCGTCCAAAGATGCTGAGCAGGACGGGTAGACGTCCCGAGGCCGGCCTGATGTTCATATATCGTTAGCTCCCCTTCGCCTCCGGCACCCGAGAACACCCTCGTTCAAGTATCTTTGTCTGTTGCTATCTTCACTTGTGAAATCATCCAAAATGCCCCTGAAGATCATCATCGTTGGCGCTGGCCTGGGAGGTCTTGGTGCTGCTATTGCTCTGACCCGCGCCGGCCATCACGTCGAGGTTTGTCGAGAGATTGCAATTGGAGGATAGACTAGAGCTAACTCCTCAAGGTGTTCGAACAATCCAGATTTCTCAACGAAATTGGTGCCGCGATTCACATTCCCCCCAATGCGACCAGGGTGCTGAAGTCGTGGGATTGCGACTTTGATGATCTACAAGCCGTCTTCTGCAATGCCATCAAGGTGTACGACAAGACGGGCAAGCTAATTTTCGTGCCTGTGGTATGGACAGATACAAGTAGATTAACAGACTCTTTCGCTAACAGACTCCTCTCAGGCGACAGACATCATTCAGAAGAAGGTCAACACTAAGGACGAATGGCTTCTCACCCATCGCGTTGATTTGCACACCACTCTACGAAAACTGGCCACCCATGAGACGTATGGGGATAACCTCAAGATTCATCTCTCGAGTCGTGTCACGTCCGCGGTGAGTCTCGCTTTTCTTCATAAACTCCACTTCTGGTGTGACTTTGTTTTTGACTCCCTGCAAGGATGCGGAAGCCGGAGAGATCGTCCTCGAAGATGGAACTCGGCATAAGGCCGATCTCCTCGTTGGAGCTGATGGCGTTCACGTAAGTGTTAGCTCCCGTGATACTACCAGTTTCAGATCGCTGACAACCACCACTAGTCCAAGGTCGTCACAGCTGTCGCCCAGGAAAAGACAGTACGCAAGAGCACGATGCAAAACACTTTCCGATTCCTCGTCCCCATCGAAAAGATCAACTCCAACCCTCTCACCGGCCCCTTCTTTGCCAAACTCGGTCTCGATTGCCAGCACGTCTTTACTACCTACGATCGCCGTCTCGTTGTATACCCTTGTCGTTATGGCAAGCTGCTCAACATTGTCGCCATGCACCCGTCAGAGAACGCTGGACTCGAGTCCGACTCTTCGTGGCTTGCGGGCGGCAAGTTGGAGGATCTGCTCAAGACATATGCCGAGTTCTCACCAGAGATTGTTGAGATGTGCAGCTTGGCCGAGGACTTGAAGCTCTGGAGTTTGGCCACCAGAGATCCCCCAAAGAAGTTTTATCGTGGAAAGACGGTTCTTATTGGAGATGCTGCTCATCCCATGCTTCCTCGTAAGTGATGTATACTTGAGTATTACAACGCGCCTGCTGACAAGGACAGACCAAGGACAGGGAGGCGCCCAGTCCCTTGAAGACGGAGCAGCTCTCGGAGCTCTCTTTCCAGCCGACACGACAGTAGACCAAATCCCGCAAAGACTTGAGCTTTACAACAAAGTTCGCTACGGAAGAGCTGTCACGGTCATGCTCATGTCAAGGATCAACGATGAGAGGCGTGGCGAGATGATGGACGAGCTACGGTCATACGTGCCGGATGCTGTCCTTCCCGAAGACATGTTTGAGTATACTTGGAGTTCTCATGTTGTCAAAGATGCTCAAGAGGCGCTGCGAACGTCTAGCAAGAATTGACTGCAGGGTCGTGAGGTGGGCGGGGAAAGGCTGATGGATCAAGCTCCGAAGTGTCGATTGTAGCATAGCATTCTGTCAATATTGATCGTTTCTTTGATAAGCCATATCTAACACAGAGCTACGATATCCTCGGCCTTATGGATTAAAGTCGATTTCGTGAACCCAAGTCAATACGTGAGCCAAACCACACACAAGGCGCATCAACTATCCAACCCGTACAGCCTTTGGCAAGACTCGAACCACATATCGTAACAGTTATTGCAAATCCACGGGGCATTGATTCGAGGCCAGACTCAAATCGACCCAAATTTGCTGTAGAGATGGCTCCAGAAATCTTTAGTTGAGCCATCGAGGAAAGCCACCGTCAGAACGCACCTTAGTGTGTCGAGGAAATTCCAGACCAACATCGTCATCCTTCCCACACCCCGAGTCCATCGGAACTGTGATAGTTGCTATTCCGGCTTCTCGGGTCATCGGTACCCCACCGGATGTTAATCAAGGCGTGACCAACCTGTGGAGGTGGTGCTTCTGCTCTAGTCAAGTGTGTGGGTGGCGGGGTTATCGCGAGTTTGTAAGCTCCTTCGTGACTTGCCATCATGATGCTTACTATATCCCATATCCAATGCTGGATGCGATCATTAATTATTATATAAATAAAATCACCATATGCGGATGCTTGAGCTGTAGTACAACTCTAAGAAGAGAAACACGAAGAGACAACATAATCACAATGGCGTCCACTGCGCGTCAAGTCGACGAGACTTTTTCGTCTTCCAACTTGGAAAAGGACAAATTCACCAAGATTGACCACTCCGGTATTCCTCTGGAGAAAGAACAATGGCCCGTCATTATCATTGGCTCAAGTATGGTTGGCAAAACCCTTGGTCTTTTACTCGGATATCATGGGTAAGTGCATAGCCCATGTCCCTTCATCGGCAGTGAAACTGACCCCTTCAGTATCAAGTCGATGTCGTTTGATCGTCATGCCGCTGCGGGTACTCACCCTCGCGCTGCTGGCTTGAACTTTCGTACAAGCGAGATCCTCCGTCAGCTCGGCCTTGAAGAGTTTACTCTACAGCAGAGTGGAAAGGAGTTTGACCTCAACGCCGGCATGCTTCTGGTGGAGAAGTTGGTTGGGGGTAAGGTTCTCAAGCACCTCCAGGAACATGACCCTGAGAAGGTCAAGAATATCACCCCCTCTAGTTGGGTGTGGATCTCGCAACGCATGTTTGAGCCCATCCTCGGCGCTAGTGCAGACAAGTATGATAGTGTTCAACTCCATGGACACGAAGTGCTTCTCTATGAGGAGCAAGAAGATGGAGTGATTGTTGTCGTCAAGGAACTCAGCTCTGGGAGGATCAAGAAGTTCAAGGCAACTTACCTAGTTGCCTGCGATGGAAACCGAAGCCCAACACGACAAAAGGAGGGCATCTCTTGGGATGGACCAGGTATTCTGAGAAACAGCCTGAGCGTGAGCTTCAAGTCCGATCTGAGCCCCTTTATCGGCAAGAGGATGGTACACGGTGTCATTTACGTCGCCAATGAGAAGATCGGCGGAGGTTTCCGCTTAGAGAATGAAGGCAAGCAAGGTCTCCTCATGGTCAACAATGTCGGCACCAAGGGCGATTTTCCACCAGGATCTGTCACTGTGGAGGAGGCGAGGCAATTCTTTTACGACTGTTCAGGTCTGACTCCAGATCAGATCACTCCCGAGCTTCAAACCATGAACTACTGGACTATGGCTGCTTATACTGCCGGCCGGTTTAACAGTAAAAGTGGACGAGTCTTTCTTGCTGGTGATGCTGCCCACATTATGCCACCAACGGGAGGCCTGGGTGGTAACACCGGAATTGCAGTATGTATTCTCGACTTCTTCTATGTTATTTGACTGACAGATCTTATTTAGGATGCGCACAATCTTGCCTGGAAGCTCGCCTATGTCCTGACCGGAAAGGCCTCTCACTCCCTTCTCGCCTCGTACGACTCCGAGAGGCAGCCTATTGATGAATTTACCGTTCTTCAAGCATATAGCCGGTTCCAGAACCGAGTTGTCGTGCAACATCCGGCTGCCCCTGAGGCTCCAGATGTTGCAGTCGAGCTTGGGTACAGATATCCCAAGGGTGCTTTCGTTCCAGAGGAGGGCCACCAAGTTCCAAAGGGAGTTTACGACGATCCTTATCAACCAACCGCAGTACCAGGATCCAGGTTCCCACACGTCTTCCTCCGAGACACTGCCAACCCTGGAAAGAAAATTTCAACCATTGATCTCGTCAAGAGAAACTTTTTGCTCGTCACTATCGACCCTGATTCTTCTTGGATTCAAGCCGCCAGTGAAAGCCCCACTCAACTCGACGTTCATACTTTGAATGCTACCTCTGCCCCGTATCGAGACCTGGAGGGAGCTGTGGAGGAGAAGTGTCGCCTAAAGGTTGGTGAGGCGATTCTTGTTCGACCCGATGGCTTCATTGCTTGGAGAGGGGCTAGGTCTGGCCAAGGCCATGCTGAACAGCTGAAAGCCGCAATTTATTCCATCTTGAGAAGCTAGTTGTGTAGTATTCAGCACGCATTTGATCAGTTAGAAGGCCTATCTATAGTCCGGGAAGTGTTGTCAAAAACAGAAGATTGAAGTTTGCATCGGATCGGGTCTCCAAGCAAAGTACCTGTAATTTGTGTCTGGACTATGCACATCCTAAAGTGAGATAAAGAAGAGAACTGTCTGTGTATTCATATCAACCCAAAGGAAGAAATGTAAGCCATGAAAATGAAGACTCCCTCCAGAGTCTAGTCCCCCGTTCACTCTGGCTTCTGTCCGTAAACCACATTGCTTATTCAAGTCAGCGCGGCTCTCTTTCACATAAGATATTATCGACACTTACACTCTCCAGTACCCATGGAGCTTCTTATCGCACAAGTCTTTTCGGACGTCGACAAGGAAAACCTCAAGCTCCTCGGGGCTCCAACCCAGTACTTTCGTAAAGAGAGCCAGGCTCAACCCTTGAGCCCCTCCCACAAGATTCACGTTCCCCCAAGCTCCTGTTTTCCATTAGTTCGGGGTGGTGCCTTTAAAGATGGTAAATAAATACCAAGCTCCTTAGTCTTCTTATCCTTTGGCCATGTATTCATCGGCCATTTATATGGGGTCTCAACGACGTTGACAAATCCAGCTTCTATGAGCTGCTCCTTGTAACGTAGACCGGAATCAAGCGCACTGCCTATCTTCGTAGCTGCCTCATTCATCAAGCTGCTCCACTTGTAGACGGCAGAATCTTTTGATACCGTTTCATCGTCGCTTGTCACGGGGTAGATAGGGTCCATGAGCTCGATAAATCCACCAGGGGAGAGGTTCCTACACATATTTAGCCATTTTCACGCAGCATTAATCAAATACTACTCACTTATAGACCTTCTCGAAGAATCTGGGCCAGTTGCGGATTGACCCTGTCATGGCACGGAGATAGATGAAGTCAAATGGACTGGTGTAAGTCCATTCTTCCTCTACATCATCAACGAAGAACGAGACATTCGGTGGGACACTAGGCTCAATCAGCGTCTCGCATCTTATGCGTTGAGACCCATATCTCACAAGGTTGGCTGAATGGGACTGAGGTCGATGCCAAGGACCTAAAGCAGGTGAGTTATGCACCAGACTCATGCCAATCATACCACGAACCTCGACTTCCGGGTGCTCATCAGCTATATCTGTTAAATGTGAATTATACCGTTGAGGAAAGGGGCCAACCAAAGTCCATCGACCAGATTCCAGTGCCACATCCGACATCCAGAACTCGTTTCATCTTATCTTTTCCGACCGGTGAGATGAAGAGTTGGCCATTTAGTGTGAGAAGAGCTAGGTGGTGTTGTTGATCTAGAAAATGTTAGGTATTCTCAAGTAAAAGGTATAATATTGGTTGTACCTAGACGGTCGTTCTCTTGCTATCATCTATGAGTTAGCAAGCTATCATCGAAATTCTCAACAAAGGAATTCACACATCGTCATTCGGGAGGATGTAAGCTAAAATATTGTGTTAGTTCTGTATAAAGTTGATGATGTAGTTATCTCACATCCAGCCTTGTAGGCGTGATAAGTGCGCCCATTCTCAACCCGGTACTTGACGATACTCGATGCAAGAGATGCAGTGTCACTAAAAGCAGAGATCTAGGTTTCCTCATAAGCTCACATCTCTTATTCTATCCAATATGAGCGCTTACCACATCCAATGAAGAGTCGTGGTCGTCACATTCCACCTGAATCGTCAGATTCACGAACAGATGCTCGGCACTGCGTGGCTTACCTCCACGTTGGTGTTCGTCGGTCTTTCATCTGCCGATGGGGTGGGGTTGGATGTGGGAGGATGTTCAGCCATGTTGAATTTGGCCTTGGAAGCGTGTACAATGAGTCGAGAGGTCCAAGTAAAGCCACAGAAAAGGCCTCATCAGAGAAGAGGGGGGAGATTGAATGAGGTAGAAAAAGAACAAGGTTCGAAGTGGGTAGACACAACATCATATCACAGGATGGATATGCTGCCGGGATTCATCTGGGAATAAGACGGACGAATCATGACTTCTTACTCCATGGCAGAGAATGTTGAATGTTGCATTCTCAATAATAGAGTGCCGATGTGATTGGCTCGCGCTGACCAACAGCATGAGGGCTGCATGCTGTGCCTCTGGCATGAGATAATGCCGAGGCATTATGAATCATGTGGTGAGTTATGAAATACCCAATTCAAATCTTTGGTGCCATCGAATACAAGAATGGGACTATTATTGCTGATCACCATTGTATTGCTTCAAAGGGGGCACCAGCTAGCATAACATGATCTGGGCTCTGGTTACCTAGCTACGCAGTTAGACATTCATGTGAATGCCCTACGGATAGAAAGAGGACATGAGCACACTTTGCCGAAGACCGAGAGTTGGTTGGTTCAAACGGGCATACGCCATTAAGCAATAAAAAAAAAAGAATGTTTAAATGGTGCAACCAATGTCTCAATTCAAGTGACAATCTATCTTGGCTCTTCTATAGATTCTCCGTTCAAAACTAACTTAGTTAATAGGATCCAGCAGCGGAACAACCAGGTGGCTGTCAAACTCGGCACCAAAGCGAACAGTATGACGCCCCTTGTTTCTGTGAGAAACACCATACAGGAAGTCAAACTCCATATAGCTCATATAATGCCCAGAAATCTTCAACGTGAGGTATTCGCCTTCGTCAAAGACAATTCCAGTCGGCCAGATGGGGACCTCAAGTCGAGTGATGGTGCCGGCTGGAATCGACTTTTTAGTGGTATGCGTGTAGTCGGGCCAGTCACCGGTGAATGCTCCAGCCTCAGGCTTCACCTTGCTCACAGCGTGGCTTCCTCGGAGAGAGCCGGTGGGACCCGAGTACTTGAGGAAACACGTGTCCGCGGCCTCAGAGACCTCCTTAACAGGAGGAATGAGTTCCGTCAGGGGAACATTCATGTTGATGAGCTGATTTCCAGAAGTGTCCGCCTTGCCAAGTTGCACAAACACATCAATGTCGTCATGGCTGTCATTAGAGATGTTGAGGACAACCCAGGAGTATCCGAGGAGCCATGTCTGCTTGGCGAACTTGTGCTTGAAAAAGAGCTCCTCACCGCCAAGAATAGGGCTCTTGGGGACAAACGAAGCATCGTAAGAAGCAGTTCCAACTGTTGAGACGGGGTTGGGGGAGAACCTCTCGTCAGGGGCGAGATAGAGCTTGGTATGCTTTGTCTGGGGGATGGGGAAGGATGGGAAGGGCAGGTTGGTCACAGCGGGCTATGAGAGCTGGTTAACTAGCTGATCCTGAAGTACCTATGCACTATATGAGTAAAACTTACCCGGTTAAAGCCGACAAGTGATGCTCGGACCTTGGGTGTGCTTGGCCAATCATTCTTCTCGCCCTTGACAAAGTAGTCAAAAAACTTGGTCAAGTCGTTGACATTGTCAGGGTTGTAAAGATCAGACCACTCCTGTCGAGCGTGGATACGAAGCCTAAAAATGTCAGGTATCATCTCTCACCGTATTTCCCAAGAAGCTTACCACTTGTCCTTGGATGCAATCTTGTTGTATGCACGGATAGAACCAGTCGTGTGAAGCGAGCTGGAGTAACTGGCAAGGATATAAGCGGGAACATTAATGTTCTCTAGCTTCGATCGCTTGTCCTCCCAGTATTCGTTAAACAAGGGATACTTCTCCAACATGGGAATTGGGGCTTCTGTGACGTTCCGTCCAACCATGGTATCCTGGAGGAGCTTCCACATGGTGTCGTAAGGATAAGGGATTCCACCACGGCAGAGTGTATCGCGGTAAAAGTCTGCCGCACCCTCCCAGGGAGCGATGGCAGCTAGGGAGGGAGGCTGTTGAGAGGCGATGTACCACTGAACCATGGCGAGCCAGCTGTTTCCAGCAAGGGCTACCTTGCCGGTGCACCAAGGAAGCTTGGCGACGTACTCGATAGCATCGTGGCCGTCCTTTCCATCTTGTTCTCCAAGCCAACTACATCAAGTTAGCCGAATTTCTACACCAAAGCAGGGAATACTTACGCGGTGATTCCCTCAGAGTCCCACGAGCCTCGAAGATCAACGTTGACAATAGCGTAGCCTCTAGCGGGCCATACGGCGGGGTCAAGACCTTCAAACTTCTCATAGCCGCTGACTTCGCTCTTGGGGACACCAAAGCGGCCAGGAATCATGTCAAGGCCATGGGGACCTATGAATATCAGTTAGCTATCGATAGTTTGTTTAGATATGTAGCCGCAAGGACTACTCACCATTGCCAGTCTTTCCATAAGGACTCCAGATGATAATGGCAGGAACCTTGTCAGCATCCTTGGGGCGAAAGACATCGGCATAGAGCTTGACTCCATCGCGCATCGGCAACGTGATGTCCTTTTCAAAAATAGTGTCCGTCTCAAAGGCCTTGTTCTCGGGACTTCGCTGGTGACCCTTTGGCAACTCCTTAGTTGAAGGGTTGAGGGGTTCATAAGGCCCACTCTCCTTGGTCCCCGGAGTGATGACCGGTGCGACGGTAACGTCAAGGTTCGCAACTCGAAGAGACATCTTGGCTTCTAGGTTTAATGGTGTTAATGTGATCAAGATGGCATGAGACCTGTTGTGATACTCGAGTTGTCAGCCTGCGAGTTGAGTCTTTAAAAGTTGCTATCACGATTTTTTAACTCCGTTACTTCCGTAACTCTATTCAGATTGTACAATAGATCTTCTCACGAGTCCGCGTGGGGCCGGCCATCCTTGACTCCAATCTTTGGTGGTAGACCATCACGAGTCAACTCCAACGTCACTCGGTTCGGCTCCACACCAGCCGCCACCACCTCATGATCGAATTGTGTCGGCTTGATTTTCCGTAGCAGCGGGACTTCCGGTCTATGAAATAAACTCAGTAGCTAAGAGGCGATCCCATCTGGTTGAACTGGAAACATTCCGAGTCCGATAAATCGTCATTTGATCTCCCGGCCACAGCCTTGGGTGACAGGAAACGTCTATATGGACAAGCCCGCAACAAACAGTCATCTTGATCATGCAGCCAGTAAAGAAGCATTCACTCCACAACTCAGCCGCCACTGTTTAACCTCCGCTTGACCACAGGCGTCGGGTGGCTTCTTGGCTAGATGTGGTTTGTGGAGAGATCCGGACGGGGATAACATTCTCGGGTCCTTAACTCCATCTTTCTCTACTACGATCAATATAAGTCATGTTTATCATGTTGGAAAGCTCTTAGCTAGTATCCACACTTTTCTCTATCGAGAACCTCAAATTTAACCATGTCTATCAGCGAATTGAAACAAACCGGCTTTGTTGGTCGAATTCTCGACTCTTCGTCTCCTGACTACGATGCATCTTTGACACGAGCCAATGTCGCCGCTCAACGCAAGGCCAAGTTCATCGTCTTCCCTACTTCCACAGAAGATGTACAGGCTGCTATCAAGTTTGCCAGAAAGTCAGTGTACACGGCGGAGAACGGTAGAACAAGCCCTAACAATTCCTTAGATCAAATCTGGAAATTGCAATCAAATGCGGTGGTCACCATTTCTCTCCTGCGAGTAGTGTCGAGGGTGGCGTCGTCATCGACATGAAAACTCTCAACAGTGTTAAAGTTGATAAGGAGAACATGAGGGTGACTATTGGCGGCGGCTGCCTTTGGGGCGACGTCTATACCGCGTTGAGAGACCATGACCTCGAGTGCGTGGGAGGTGGCGTCCATGTTGTCGGTGTCGGCGGTCATCTTACCGGAGGTGAGTCAAACCATGTCAACTTTCATTCTATCTCTAACTGTGCTACCTATAGGTGGCTATGGGCCGCTGTCGCAGAAGTTCGGCATGGGTATGTTCATCCTCCGTCCAGCTAAGATGTGGAGACACTGACTGATTGAGCAGCTTGCGACAACATCATATCAGTAACTGCTGTCCTAGCTGATGGACGCGTTGTGAAGGCTAGCGAATCTGAAAACCCGGATCTGTTCTGGGCCATCAGAGGTTGGTTAATCTTCCGTTGCCTTGTTCGCTGCTGACATGTCCAGGGGGCTCTTCATCCTTTGGCGTGGTGGTGCAATTCGTCCTGAGGACTTTCCCTCCCCAGGTGAGTCCATAAACACCCTTAACTAGCCATACACACTAAAGTCCAAAGGGGCCCTATTTCTTCCGCTCATTGATTTATCACGGCGATGCGCTGCCAAGGGTTCTCTCAAAGCTCAGGGTAAAGCAACCCTGGATCGGCGCAATAATCCCATACTAATAACCCGAATAGGAGTTTCTTCAACAAGATTTTGGAGAAAAGCCAATCATGGCGTTTCTCAACTACGTTCGCGGGCCTGCACCCGAGCACAAGGTTCGTCTGCATGACCAGTTATTTACTGTAGAGCTAATGTCTATACCAGCCTATTTTTGTGGTGAATTTCTTCGGCTTTGGAGTTGTTGAAGATTTCAAGGCCGTATTTGACAACTTTTTCGAGGCCGCGAAACCATTTCACGATGACTCTGTTCCTTGCCCAACCCTTGTCGAGTTCAGCCATGTGCTAGACGAAGTTCTCTTACAAGGCTCCCCCAGAAAGGCGGTGGGCGGCACCCCGTTCACTGGTCTCTGGCCCGGAATGGCAGAAGAGGTTTGGAAGCGATATGTCGAATACACAGATGAGAATCCCGACGCCATTGACACCAAGTACTTCTTTGAGTTTCACAACAGCAAGAGGTTCAGGCCTGTAAGTGTTGAAGACCCAGATCATTCAATATGTTTTCAGTCTCTAACAGCCATTATAGGAAACAACATGTATCCCCATTAATGAACCGAAGCACTTTGTATGCTTAGCCAGTGAAGAGTAAGAAAGGTCTAGTGCTCGCTCGTTCTCAGCAGCTAACGTCTCCAAGACACAACGACATTGCAGGTGACGAACGTGCACAATCATGGGTTCATGACATGATTGAAGTCGCGCGGTCATATCAAAGAAAGCATGCCAAGGATTTGGGAGTCAACGGCAACGCCTGTTCCTCCAAAGAGAAAAGTGAACATGTCTGGGGCCAGAATTATCCTCGGCTGCAGAGGATCAAGGTGAGCAAAACTTGATCTCAGTCCAAATATCAACCTAATCGAGATCTTCTAGGCCAAATTTGACCCAGATCGTGTCTTTAACCGATACTTTCCTATCGAGCCCACTGGAAAAGCGATGTTGTGAGGTTGGAGGAGTGAGCGGTCAATCCACATGAGGCTTGATTGCACAAGCTCAGTCACGTGCAATCAGATCACCATCTGATTATTAGCGGGTGTGGCTCAGTTGGTTAGAGCGTTGGTCTCATAATATGACTTGGCCCAAGGTCAGGGACATCCAAAGGTCGAGAGTTCGAGCCTCTCCACCCGCAAATCTTTTGCTATCCAAGCAGGCTGTTTTCTTTTTGCTGCCCCCTCTTCTTCATGTTCCTTACTCCACACTGGAAAGTATCTTGGTTATTGTGATAATGGCGATGCTTGACTTTACTATGGGAGCTATGGCTGTGGCTAAGCACACTCGTAGCTAAGACACGAACGATGTGGCGCTAACACTTCAGCCGAGGCAAGCCACCTCGTAGTCCAGGGTAAGCTGCTGAACGTAACAATAGCTAGGTATACTCAAGTCATCGCTTGACTTAAAGTAGAGTAGTTAGTAAATGAATTCCATTATCGCTGGTTTGCGTTAAGAAAACATAAGAGTCCCTACCTTTAGAAGTCAAGCCATCCTTACACAGGCGGGACAGACTTCACCGGTGTAACAAGCTAGCAATAAGATGTCATGGTTGGAGCGACAGTCAGAATTGTTATTAACTATCATTATCTTCGCGCCCATAGCATAAACCTTTTCCTCAAACCTAAAACTAAGATAACTAGTCTTCCACGTTATCAACATGACCAGTGATGCTCATCTTCTTCTCCAATGCCACAGCCTGGGCCGGGACAGAATCCTCGCCATCAAAGACAACCGCCATCTGCTCAAGAGTGTGGCCGCGCGTCTCAGGGTACGTAAAGTAAACAACAATGAGGAAGAGAAACAGAAGTACGATAAAGACAATGTAGTACTTCCATGTAATGGCCTCGAGGGCGATAGGATTGACGAATGAGTTGAAGAAGATGGATGCGACGGCTGTGCACCATGCCACAGTGAGACCACGGGAGCGGAGACTGAACTGCCAGATCTCGCAAGGGTAAGCGACAAGGAATGGGGTCCTGTAAAACTTGAGTTAGTAACAGGTCAACTGCTGCAGTTGGTGAATAGGTACTTACAATCCAACGTCGTAACCGGCAAAGAAGATGAAGAGGAAAGGGACCACAGCCAAACCGACTGAAGATGACCCCGAGTTCGCAAACGAGCCACTGAGGCCAGTAACAATGATGAAACTGACTAGCATGACGCTGGCGGACGACAGGAACAGGAACCGGCGACCAAGGCGATCAACACTGAAAGCTGCCGCGACAGCCCAAAGCAGGTTCCACACATTGAGGCATGCGGAGATGAGAGTCTGCTCGGTCACAGTCTTCAAGCCGACAGAGTCCAGGACCAGAGGGAGGTAGTAAGACACGACGCCGTTGCCAGCCCATTGCGAGATGAAGCCCAGAGTAACCGAGATGAAGAGTCTGTGACGGTTTCCCTTGGTCTTGACCATGTCGCTGTACGAAGCGCTTCCCGAAGCTTCCTTTTCAGCTGTAATGGTTGCCTCAATCTCCAGCATCTGCGTGCTAACAATGGGATCATCCCTGTTGCCTCCGGCGTGGTAGTCGGCGATGATCTGGGTGGCTTCATCCACACGACCAACGCTCACAAGCCAACGGGGACTCTCAGGAGAAAGGAAGAGTCCGGGCAGAGCACAGAGAGGAAGCAGAACCTGCAGCAAAACAGGGATTCTCCACGACCAGTCCGAGGCGATGTTTCGGCAGCCAAACGTCACCCAGCCACAGACCGTGCCACCAACATACCATCCGCACATGAAAAGGGAACTGGCGATGGCTCTATGCGATGGATAGGCAATTTCGTTGATGAGGACGGGAGCTGAGTTTCCGAGCCATCCCGAGGCGATACCGATGAAGAGACGAGCGTATGTAAAGGTCTTTTCGTTCTGGGAGCCCGCTTGCATGCCGATGCCGATAAAGAGGAAGAAGTATCCGATATAGAGACCCAGCTTTCTACCCCAGCGGTTGGAAACCCAGGCTGCGATGGGTGTAGTAAGGCCGTTGCCGAGCCAATAGATAGCTGTGATCCAACCCAGGTAGGCGCCAGCCGGATGGTTCATGAATTCATTCCAAGAGTCAAGCGCCAGAATTCCGCCGAGTAGGCCTCCGTCATATCCGTTTGCGGAAGCTGCGATTAAAACTTGTTAGCCAATGTGCAGCTGAGGGCAGGGTCTGCGTACAGAACAAGATGAGGGACAAGACCATGGAGTTGAGCTTCAGCAGATGAGCCTGCTTCCACCACGGCCTCTCATTAGAGGCAGCAGAAACGATTTCGGCCATGTTTGCCAACTATCGTTGTTTAAGCCAGTATGTAAAAAAGTGTTTGTTGAGTAGAGGGAGTGATGATGATCAAGATCCTTGTGAAGGATGAGCAAGAAGGTTAAATAAACCTCTACCCCAAGCCCCCAGCACAGACCAGAAGAGAATATCCGCCGACCCAATGTCACCGACTTTAGGACCCCCGGGACTTCAAACTGGGGCACCCATGGGGAATCACACGTTGTTGATGGATCCCCGGTAGACCTCGTGGTGCATGCCGCGAACTCGGCACAAGCGAGAAGAAGTGGGACTGGAGGAGACGGAGAATTAGAGGGACCAATGGATGGGTAGATGGGACTCGTTTCAGCGGCAAGAAATCGATGGCACAGTCGAACGGCTGATGGCGTCTTTCCTCGACATCGTGGCCTTGAACCACAACACCGGGACGGCAAGGCCGTTTGAGTCTTCTGTAAATCTACGGCTTTCATAATACGTGCATTTATTTACAAGATACGAACAATTAAGCAAAAATACCATAAAGACATTTGGCATTCTCGAGTCCAACACAGATACTTTGCAAATTTATGACAGTTTTCTCATTCCCCTTCGACCATGATGATCTGATAACTCAAAAGTACCGACGTCTCCCTTTTTCCTGAAGCCGCGTGCCATCAATAACCATCAGTCACGAGACGAGCTTGATAGTGTCGCGTAATAGTCTTAGCGCGTTCTAGAATTCTGGAAATCCGAGGCGGAGAATTATGCGAGCGGTCTCGGGAGGTTGGGCGGTGATTCTCCGCCTCGCGTCTCCGTAAACTTCCACTTTTCACAGTCAGGTGCGCAAAGAGCTGTTTTCAACGGCCCGTATTGTCTGGCGTTTATTACGCACTCGTAAATGCGAAAATGTTGCGGAGAATTAAGTGTCATGAAGTGGATAGTCATGAGGACGCGAACCAGCCTGACTAATTCTCTCTTGAGGTCATGAGCAGTTCTCCTGATTTGCTCCATTGATAAATGGGCATTTCCTGACAGTCCGGTTCAGTCACTAAACGAAGCCATTGTCATCCTCCCAAACGTCTTGATTCTCATCTTCGTCAGACGCAAAATTTAACGCCAACATGGATGTTGAAGCCCTCCTCACCCAACTCACCCTGGAGGAAAAGGTTCAACTCACAGCTGGTAAGTCGGCCTCTACCCTGGTCAGCCACTGCTAACCCTCATTTGTCAAAAAGGTGTTGGATGGTGGCACACAGCGGCTATTGAACGCCTGGCCATCCCTCCTATCCGACTATCCGATGGACCCAATGGTGTTCGAGGCACCCATTTCTTTGACAGTACCCCATCTGCTTGTCTACCATGCGGAACCGCATTAGGCTCCAGCTGGAATGTGGATTTGATCCATCGTTTGGGTCAGCTACTTTCCGATGAGGCCCACGCGAAGGGTGCTCATGTTTTGCTTGGTCCTACTGTCAATATCCAACGTGGCCCTCTTGGTGGAAGAGGCTTTGAGTCGTTCTCAGAAGACCCTCTCCTGTCAGGAGTATTGGCAGGTCACTATGTCCGGGGCCTCCAGGCCTCTGGTGTCTCTGCCACCATGAAGCACTTTGCTTGTAATGACATGGAAAGTGCACGCATGGCTGTGGACATACAAGTTACGGAGAGAGCCCTTCGAGAAGTCTACCTGCTTCCGTTCATGATTGCGGTGGAAATGGCAAACCCGAGGCTGTTCATGACAGCTTACAACAAGATCAACGGCACCCATGCACCTGACAATGAGCATCTTCTCCAAGAAATCCTCCGTGATGAGTGGAAGTGGGATGGTCTTGTTGTCAGTGATTGGTTTGGCAGCTATAGCACTGCTGAAGGCATCAACGCCGGCCAAGACCTCGAGATGCCAGGTCCCAGCAGATGGCGCGCTGGTGCTCTTGTTCATGCAGTCACATCGAACAAGGTCAAACGATCAACATTGGACGAGCGGGTACGGAAGATCTTGCAGCTTGTCAAACACTCTATCGAGAAGACTTCAATCCCTCCCAATGCACCTGAGACTCAGCTCAACAGCCAAGAGCACATCCGTCTACTACGAGAAGCTGCCGCGGAGTCAGTGGTTCTTCTTAAGAATGAGAACAACATCTTGCCGCTGAACCCGAAGAAGAAGGTGGCAGTCATTGGCCCCAATGCAGACATGAGCGCGTACTGCGGAGGTGGAAGCGCCAGTCTTCGGGCTTACCACACCATCTCCCCACTCGAGGGTATTGAAGGCCTCGCGAGCGACGTCGTCTTTTCCAAGGGAATCTATGGGCACCGTTCACTACCTCAGATTGGCAAGCTTTTGCGAACCGTCGATAGTAAGCGCCAAGGGTTCAGTCTGCGCGTATACAACGAGCCAAGGCCTAGCTCAGGAGAAGATACGCGCCGTGTGATTGAGGAAAGATTCCTCGATGATGCCAACGTGTGGTTCGTGGATTATGAAAACCCAGAACTGGCTGAGGTATGGTACGCCGAGATCGAGGGCGTCCTGACTCCCGAGAAATCTGGCGTGTGGGACTTTGGACTCTCCGTTCACGGCACCGGCGAGTTCTTTATCGATGGAGAACTTGTTGTTTCCAATGTAACCAACCAGACGCCTGGAAGCTCATTCCTTGGTTGTGGTACCATCGAAGAGACAGGCGCCAAGGAGCTGGAGGGCGGAAAGGCATATAACCTCCTTGTTCGCTGGGGATGTGATAAGACATCTGAACTCAAGGTTTCTGGCGTTGTTGACTTTGGACAAGGAGGTCTGAGGCTGGGAGGTTGTCCCAGACTCGAGCAGCCTACAGCCTTGAATGAGGCTGTTGAGCTCGCAAAGACTGTGGATCAGGTTGTACTTTGCGTGGGAACAAGTGGCGAGTGGGAGAGCGAAGGACAGGACAGACCCAACATGTCTCTGCCTCCTGGTAGCGATGAGCTCATCTCTGCTGTGCTCGCAGCGAACCCTAACACGGTGGTCCTCATCCAGAGCGGAACTCCTATTTCCATGCCGTGGGTTGATCAAGCCAACGCTATTGCACAGGCGTGGTTTGGTGGAAATGAAGCTGGTAACGGAATTGCCGATGTGCTGTTTGGTGTCGTGAACCCGGTAAGTTCCAAGATCTCACTTTTCACAAGATCTTACAGCTAATTCGCATCTTCAACAGGCTGGAAAGCTGCCTATCACGATGCCTCGCCGCGTCGCCGATAATCCCAGCGCCTTGAACTTCCGCTCGGAAGGCGGTCGTGTCCTCTATGGGGAAGATGTGCACGTCGGTTACCGTTGGTACGATACTCTGGACATCGAGCCTTTGTTTCCTTTCGGCCACGGCTTGTCATACACAACCTTTGAGTTGTCGCAGATCAGCGTCATTCCAGACACAGAGAAGCAAGAAGTTGTTGTGTGGGCCAAGGTTGCAAACACAGGCTCTCGTGCAGGCGCTGCTGTCCTGCAAGCATACGTCAAGCCACCATCAGCAACACCCCTCACAGCTTCAGCCCGCGATACAATTACGAGGTCAAACAAGGAGCTCAAGGGCTTCACCAAGGTCCATCTTGAGCAAGGAGCCAACACTATTGCAGAGATCAAGTTGGATCTGCTCCGCGCAACGAGTTACTGGGACGAGAGGGAGGATTGCTGGCGCAGTGAAGCCGGAGAATACACGGTTCTTGTGGGGACAAGCAGCCGATGTGATTTCCTAGAACAGTCATTCACGGTTGAGAAATCCACAACCTGGAGAGGACTCCGGGGATAGGGCCGATAGGGAATGCAAGTGTCTGGGGTATGCCCCCATGTGTATGCCAGTATAGGGCACCCGGCAACGGAGGACGGCATGTAGACTAACGGGAAAAGACTAGAAACGGATATAGATCACCAGATGAATCTGACGTCAATCTAATAAACTTTTCGGTTCCGTCCGTCGGACACAAGGAACAGAAAAAAAGTCAACCACCACATGACTCGTATCCTTGTCGTGACAAGTCCCCACAGACCCAAAGCTATTTCTCCGCCTCGTCAGCCCCCCGATTTAATAGTTCGTTCCCCAGAAAACTCCCAACCATGACGGACGTTGTCGATCCTAGTACGCCACGAGACGCTGGGTTCGGGGAACAACCCAAGGCCAGGGAACTGGCTAGTAGGGCTTGTGACGCTTGTCGTGCTAGGAGACGGAAGTGTGTTTTCCCCAGAGTCGATGGGACTACAGCGTCGCAGTGCGTTGGATGCTCCAGACTCCATATTCAGTGTAGCTTTGCGATACCGACAAGGCCGCGGGGACCAAAGAGGAAGAGGTGAGTTGCTGCCTCTTCCGAACCTATCTTGGTTTAACTCAGGGCAGGCCGCAACCTTCAATCCCTGTATCCCCGGAATTCCAACCTGATAGTCCATCCGAATATCAGCGAGCACAAGATCACTCCATCCATGAAGACGTCGCAGTGTCACATAATGCCCAGCTTGGCATCATATCAGACACACCACACACGAACCCATCGCCAAGCCGTTCAAGCATCTCAGCCCCAGGCGTCTTCCTGGCCGAGGATGAATCTGGGTTCTACCATCGTTCGCTTCTCACAGATGAGCTGTGTCCCCGGGAACTCCTCATCTCTATCATGACGGATTTCACTGAGCGCATCTACCCACTTGTTCCTATTGTTCATCTACCGACATTTCATGCTGAGCTTGCAGCAAATCGAGACATCAACGACTTGGACTTTTTGTGCCTCATTATAGCATTGTCGGCCTTGACTGTCGGGCTTCTCCCTTCAAGATTCGACGCTTACCATGCACTTGGCAGTCGCTTCGGAACTCGCACAGCAATGATCAACTACTGCTCTCAAATGTGTCTTCGCCTTCGACCAGCCGACTACTGGGACCATCTAAGCCATCGCAAATGGGCTGTGGCGTTTGCTCTTTCCATGGGTGTCTTTCAGACGGGGCAGACCAACCAGAGCAGGATGTTTGAAGCCGAGTCCATGCAGATAGCACGGCTTCTAGAACTCCATCGCACCTCGGAGTACGAGGGTCTCAATGCAGTGGAGACTCAGCTCCGGAAAAAGGCTTTTTGGCTTCAACTATACACTTTTGCGTGAGTATTTTCCTCTCTCTGGGTGGAAAAGTCTGACAGATAGTTATAAGACACTCCAAAATCCAGCCTGGCCGGCGCAATCACGTCACCTACCTAGATAATTACATGCTACGAGAAGTCGACTTTGATGCTTTGGAGCCTCTCAGCCTCCTAGACGAACAAATCCTGGATACTGGAGCTGTAGGCCGTTCACCAGCTATCTTACCAGCCAGGCTGCATAGCAATGGGGAAGACGATTCATTCAACACTACCAGCGCCTTCATCATCACTTCTCGTGTGTTTCTCAAGGGTATGAGAGAGTCCATGTTTAATGACGGCTGCGACTGCGGCTTTGGAAGAAGACCTGAAGAGCGTCTCTCTCGACTCCGAGATTTACTCGACGAGCTACGATATCTCCTCGATGGCCTCCCTCCACATTTGCGTCAATGGGGACCCGGAGATAGTTATCACTCGCCCGACAAGCCATTCTACAACAGTGCCAGCGACGCCAGCACGGATAAAGATCCATTTGGAGAGGTGCATCTGTTGCATGCTCAGAATGAAGTCACGCGAGCAAACTTGCATGTCACTCATCTGTGGCTTCAAAACTTCTTGCTGGATAGGATGGATGCTGTGATCCAGGAGATGGATAACTCTCGCCTACAAACCGCAACAAACACGTCTCATCTTAAACTAAACTGGAGAGAACGTGAAGACATCTGCCGACAGCTACTTCACATTCTCCATAGCATCCCGCATCCTTATCTTGAGCCAAATGGCCTATTCTTAGTAAGTAGGGCCGACTCAAGCATTTCTTCAAAAATCACGAGCTCATTTGCCATCAGATATACAAAGTCCGTGACGTTGCCAGCTCACTTCTCAGCTGCCCCTTGGCAATGGACGAGCACGTCTCTCGTCGGGCCTCTGAATTTGTCCAAGAGTTCACTAAGGTCCTGTCTTACCTTGACCGGAGCGAGATTGTTAACACGGATGGCTTGAAGAGTTGGATAGATGAAGGAAGGCGTACCGATAAAAGCATTTAATCAACTTTCCAAATTATCTATCCCCGAGATGCCCACCCCAAAATGACTTGATTACATCGACTCTGGATCAACGCTCAACTGCAGCAGCTGAATGGTGGGGGTCCGGCAGGTCATGGTGGGCCAGATAAAAGAGCTCGGTAGCTCTTGATTCAAGTCAAAGGAGTGGAGGGACTGAAGATATCGGGTTGACTGGACTGATTGAGCAACTACATCTCTGATGCTAGGTGTTGGTGTTGGTGTTGGGCATTCTGAATACGAATTTTGGCCGTTTTTGCACGCTCGTCGCCTTGCTGCCTGCCGTGTAGTGTAGTGTACTTGCGAGAATCAATTGGGGTCATGTTTTCTGTTTCGAATCTCGCCGCATTGCTCCAAATGTTGGCCGAATGAGGCTTTCGTGAATTGCCGTCTGTAATGAAGGGGCAACTCTTGTGACTCCTTGTTCAACCAAGGCATACGAGTGATTGCCACAAATCGAAGTGGATTACCCGAACGTCCGTCGATAGGAACTGCTTGTAGAGGTTGAGCTCTGCTGGATCCAGGTTGCTGCAGCGCTTCCCAGATTCCTGGAAGCTTGTTGGCACCCGTGTCTGACGGCACAGATCCGTGCAACGCGACGGCCGTGTCGAGGCAAGATTTGTAGTCCACCAGAATAGACTTGACCGCCTTCTTCTCATTTGGCGAGTATATCCCAGGAACGACTCTCATCCAAGGTAGCGTATCGACGATGCCACTGGTCAAGCCAAATTCACGGCTTAGAGTATGATCATTGAGACGCAGACGAGCATATGCATCGTGACGGAACTGAGAGGGGACTCGCGAGCCTTGTTCGATCGTCATAATTGTCCGTTATGGATGAGAGGACGCGTCGGTCGGAGTTACAAGATAGTGGAGACTACCTAATCAGCTGACCATGTTCCGATCACGTGAAGCGACCATTTCCTCCTTCGTCATCACGACATCGAACACCATGAAGTAAAGTCTGGAATCATACAAGTTCGTTAATAAGCCTTCCAGCCCAGATCTTTACATAAGTACACAACTCGAGCCATTACCCTTCTTATCATCTTGACCCCCACAACCCCAAAAATCACCGCAATCGTCACAACAATTGTCGCAGTCGCACTCTGACTCATATCCCCGACCTTTTTCATCAATATCATCGTTACCTCCTGAAAATCCTCCCCTGTCGGCTTCATACTCCTGTCCCAGATGAACCTGGCTGTCGTCTCCACCATCTCGGTTCGTGTCATATCCATCACTGTCATCGTATCCTCCACCTCCACCAAGATAACCACCGTCTTCATAAAATCTCTCATCTCCATACCTTAGATACCCCTCGTGGAGTCGGGTATAGTTCTCATCATCTTGATCGGGAATCTCGTTCGCTCCGTGTCTCTCATACCAGTCTTCAACCTCGACTGGCTCGCCTGGAGCGAACTCATCGTCGCTCATTTCCATCTCGGTGTTGATAGTTTCTGTTTCTTCGGTAACCTGTGAGAGCCCATCAGGATCCAGTGCCTCGTGGCCCAGATACATGAAACCTCCACCAAGCGCTGCGCCAGCCACTACACCACCCGCAACCGCCGTTCTATTGATCCCTTGCTCTTCATCTTGCCTTTGTTGGTACTCATGGTGATAACCAAAGGGTTGGTCCTGGTAGCAGCCGACATGTTGGCCTTGATAGTAGCTTTGTCTGTGTCCTGAGGCGTACCCAGCCGTTTGTCCAGCACTAAATCCTTCGCGCTGGCCTTGAAAGTATCCATGGTGGCGACCAGTGGCGTGACCTCTTTTTTGTCCAGCATTGAAGCCGAAGTTCTGGCCCTGGGTATAGCCCTGTGCCCGTCCAGATGCGTGGCCACTCTTGTGACCATGTGTGTAACCATGCTTCTGTCCTTTGCTGAAGCCTTCCCGTTTTCCAGCTTCTTGGCCAACTTTTCGACCGTGCTTGTCACCAGCCTGGTATCCTTGGGTCTTCCCCGCATGGAAACCCTGAGCCTGGCCGGATTTGCGCCCAGCCTTCTGACCTTGCGCATATGCAGCTTGTTGGACGCGTTTGACATCATCCATTCGCATGCCTTTGTTCGGTGCAGGTTGCTTCTTGACGACAGAAGATCTGGGTGTATCCTTTGGAGGAGGGGCCGGCTTGTATCCAACTGGTTTCTTGGTAGGTTGTGCTGTAGGGCGCTGGCTATGGCGAGGAGGAATGGGGAGAGGACGGGTGGGAGCCGGGTAGGGAGGCCTTGAAGGATTTCTTTGTGGAATTTTTGGGTGTTGAGGTAGGCCGACGGGACGCTGGGCAGAGGCAGCAGGGCGTGTAGCTTTTGGAGGCACAGGTAGAGCTGTGTTGCAGGGAACGGGTCTTCTAGCAGAGGCGGTCTTGGCGGCTGGTGGTGGCCTAGGATCGAGTTACAGTTAGGATTACAGCTCCAGTTGGTGTATGGTGAAGTCTAGGGGCGAAGTATCTCAAAGAGTGTAACAAGAGAACATACCGGACCGAGACTGGAAGCTGGCTCTTAGCCATCTTGAGACAAGGCTCGGGTGTATTTTTTGGTAATGAAACTATAAGCGAGACCGTTTCTAACGACCAGCCGATGTTTTATGCCAAGGGGAAGAAACAGAACAAGCTTTAGAGCCCCATCCAAGGTTTTTAACTCCTAAGCTTCCCATGGCTCATCGTCTGACAATCAGCGCAGCTCCTAAGCAGCAGCCCAAGTTGGCCAGGTCCTTGCATCGTAGGATCCATCTCGCGGCTAATAGAGTTATTCTAGCCTCTCGAAGAACATAAAAACTGCTTTCTTGAGAACCAATGCTGTCGCTTAGCGCGCGGTAGACATGTCTGTCGTGGCCTGTCTCCACTGGTAGAGGCGCAAGGATTTGCTCCCCGCGATCAGTTGTGCATGCACGTACAAGGGTGGCCGTTCCAGTAGGCGCCAGCCCTGCCAACTTGCAGATGAGCCGATGGAAATAGAACGAATTTTCGAATTTGTGTGGTTTTGGAAGGGTGAGTTTGCAGACATGGCCCAACATCATAGCAAAAATGAGGCCAACCTCTGCAGATGGTCACCGCGATGGCCTAACCAAGTTGGCTGTGCGAAGGGTCTACAGGACGAGAACGACTGCGGGCAAAGGAAGGCTTCTGGAGTCGTGCCAGTACATACCTATGCCACGTAAAGCATCGCTTAATCATTTTTGCAGGTGCTGCTCATTTATGCGTTGAGATCCATCTGAATCGTGTTAGGCCCTCTCCACTTGCCTCTGGGGTGTAGGGTGGCTGGCACTACTGTGTTGTTGAGGAGGCCCTTTTCGAGCCTCTAGTAGGCGGAGCTTAAGAAATGGGCGGGGAAAAATGGAAAAAGTCATTGTCTAGTTGATTTCTATGGTTGAGATTATTTGTGCCAAATGTTGAAAGTCTATGATGAAGAAATACTTGCTCACTTTGTGAGCAACGTCTATGAATAGAGGGAGGTAGTCGATAGCGAAAATGCCACCTGACACCACCACTTCCAAAACACCGACTATACACTATTCCAGTGTCGAGAAAGATGAGAAGCTCTGAAAAACACTACATTCTACTATTACACCCGTGTTTTTGGTCTCCGGATCCGATTCCTGTGATGCCGGCCCTTCGGAGCTGAGGAGAAGCCGATGTGGGGCCGGACTCCCGACCAGACTTGCGGCGGAGCCCGGATTGCAGTGTCACCACAATAAGGTGACAGGCTGAAATAAGCTATAAAACTCGGAATAAACTTGTGGTCCGATTCAAGATGAACATATCACCGTCATATTTTCCAACAATCTTCCGTTGCGTTTCGGCGAAACAAGGGGCCACTGCGACGTGGCCGATAAGGGGCTATCAACTGAAACATCTTGGCCGTCTCAAGCGACGAGCCTAAGCCAATTATAGCAGTGACGTGACGTGCCCGGAAAATTAAAACCCGGCAGTTAAGATCTTGTCAGAAGATGGCAAAATTCACCTTAAAGAAAGGGGAATGGACAGATGACGCGATGGGATAAATGTCTGTCGGAGGATCGTCGAATTGATCATGCCCAAGAAGCTTTTCATAAATTCTCGTGAAAGTGTCATTCGTGGCACGACACTGGCCACCTTTTATTAAGCATAACATGTTTCAAGGAAGCTTATTTACAGGTCATCGCGTCCTCGGTTCCTAACTACCTGGGGAAGCCCTTGCATTTTGCCTCAGGTCTTGTTTGGAAACAGGCCATCCCCTGTTCCTCGGCTAGAATGACAGGGGCGCAACCATTCTACACCCAACTCTCCCACAAAGAAGCTGTCTCCGGATTGGTGCAGAATTAGAGTTGTTCTGGATCAACATGATCCTCTAATGCCAATGTTTGTTTGAGAGAGATCATCGGTTTAGGGGCATCGCAATATGCGTTCCTAAACAACATAAATAAGCTGTCCCCATTCCTCCATCCTTAGAGGAGCAGGACTGTGTCCCATTCCTTTATTCCCACATCGCCCAAGATAATCGCAACCATGGTCCGAGCCTTGATCCCAACCGCTGCCCTCGCCCTCATCGGAAGCGTCCAAGCCCAATGCGGCTCTGGAACACCCGACGCCCAGGTGACTGGCTCCGACGGCTCCTTCACAGCTACCAGCGGGTCTGGAGAGGTCTACTCCGGCTCCGACTATCTTGCCGCGATCCAAGCTGCCATTGACTCTATCAGCAGCGGCCAGCGCGTCTCTGTTATTGCGTCAGGCTCCATTGGTGCAGGCACCATCAGCATCGACAGCGGAAAGATCTTTGAGGGATGTGGTACTATTGATGTTGCCAACCGAGCTGGACACGGCGCTATCGAGTCCCTGGACACCACGGATGTTCAGATTCCCTACCTCACCATGACTGGCTCTCCTTACTTCGGCCTCCGATTCTACGGCACCAAGAACCTTGTCCTCGGAGAAATCACGATGAACCTTAGTGGAGGCTTGGGTATCCGATTTGACCGCGACAAGGCCGCCAACTCCAACGTTAAGATGGGCACCATCAGCGTCACCGGTGCCGGCAGCCACGCCGTCGAGACCTGGAACATTGATGGTCTCGAAATCGACCAGGTTATCGCCCGCGACGTCGGCGAGGCCGGTCTCCTCATTCAAAAGACCACCAACGCAAAGGTCGGTCTTGTCGACGGTAGCAACGTCGGTGCAGGCACTGGTTACGGCACGCTCCGATTCGCCAACAACAACGGCCAGGGCGCCAACGGCGAGTACGAGACAAACATTTTCATCGACAAGGTCGTTTCTCGCGGTGGTGGCCGTGGCTTTTTCTGCGTTTCCCAGTCTGGTGCCGCTGAAATCGAGACTCTTGACTTGGCTGACAATGGCAACAACGCCATTCTCATTGAGAACTGCTACAATGTCAAGATCAACGGCGGCACTGTCAAGGGAGGTGGCGAGGTTCGTCTTGCTGCTCGTGACGAGTTCCCCAACAACCGCGACATTTCTGTTACTCTTGAGGTTAACGACAACTCGGTCCGCGAGTCGCCTTGCGGTGAGAACATCAGCTGGTCCATCACCGGCAACGCCAAGCAGGACATCTGCTAAACGACCAGACTTGGTTGAAGCTGGGGTGGTAACGTCGAGAGTGCTATTTCTCGGCTATTGTCTTTTTTTTGCACCATTCATCACTGTATATACTTTGCTTTCGACCTGTACTATAGTTCTCAGCTGGCTTGAAAACTGCTCCAGGTTGGATGCAGCGTGAGGGATTGTTCATAATTACAAATGGTAATAGTTGAATCAACTCTATAGACACTTGCCAAATGCTGTAGCTTATGCGTGACTGTACATGAGGTGGTGGCGCACAGTTATATGATCCCAACCATTGACTAACACTTACACGAGGCGAGAAGATAAAAAGATCCATCACCTTTGTTGAGTGAGGGGATCATGGTATACTGCCCACAACAAGCCGGCTTGAAACCTGATCCCGTCGTACACCCTACCAGCCACTTAAAGTGGTTGACTACTTATCCTGCCTGCGCATCGGCGTAAAGGAAAGCTTAAGAATTAGGAATCATGTTTGTTGAAGCTATCAAGGCACGTTTCCATGAAGGGGGTCTTACACTCCCCATTGACATGTTGGGTCTTGTCACTCGTCTCTAAGGGGATCACCACAGTAACGAAAAGCTCCTAATACGTGACGGCATCAAAACCCAATTAGAAAAAAATAGCCGCAGTTGGTAGGAGCTATTTTAACTCGCGGATTGTTTGCCTAGTAGTGTGCCTAAAGTTTGATGCTTAGGGGTTTTCTTAAGCGCAATTTGCTACACTCACAACAAATTTGAAATTTGAGCATAAATAAGGTTCTAGAGAGTCATGGTCAACCCCCATTGGTGATTCATCACACCTGCATGAGAAGATTCTAGTGAGAGATATTGATGGGAATGAAAAAGTTTGATGCGTGTCTTTATCCATAAATGAATGTCTCCTCCCCTTCTCTTCCCCGTCTTCTTTCTTCCTCCATCATCAACATCAACATCAACATCAACACCAACACCAACACCAACACCAACACCCATCACTACTCATCACAGCTTTCACTCATCATCACTTTCAATTATCATCACTGTCAATCATCACAACTTCTCACTTCAACAATGTTCTTCAGCTCTGTTGCCCTTTCTCTCATGGCCCCTGCCCTTTGCCTGGGCCTGCCAGTAAAAAACACCGCGGTCAAGAAGGCACCCGCCAAGCACAAGATAGAGCCCTGCAATAATGCTTCATCTTTCAGCCTCCTCACCTACAACGTGGCTGGCCTCCCAGAAATCATCAACCAGAACGGCATCAAGGACAAAAGATTGAGCGCGTCCTTTATCGGCCAGTACATTCGTGAGCAGCAATACGATGTTGTTCACCTCCAGGAGGACTTTCATCTTCACGACGTCATCCTTACCAACGACAACCACACATACCACACCGCCTCCTCTGGCGAGGTCATGGATGGCGATGGTCTCAATACACTATCTCACTACAATGCCTCCCACTTTGATCGCTACACTTGGAAGGAGTGTGCTATCAGCGGAGGCGACTGCCTGACCCCCAAGGGATTTACACACATGATATCCAACGTTGACGGCTTTGAGGTTGATCTCTACAATCTCCACTCGGACGCTGGGTATGTATTTTTCAAAGTATTCGTGAATAATGGCTAACATCATGGTAGAAATCAGTGGGATGATCGATTGGCGCGCCACGAGGGACTTGACCAGCTTCTTCACCACATCAAGAAGCACACCAAGGACCGACCCGTCATTCTTGCCGGCGACTTTAACGACCTGTGGACATGCTCCAAGCGAAGCATCCACAAGCTGACAGAGGCTGGCTTCACCGATGCTTGGGTCGAGCTCTACCACAACAACACCATTCCTGAGCCCAACGGAAAGTCTAATAACTGCGCTCACCCACCAAAAAACAACTCTTGCGAGGTTGTGGACAAGGTTTTGTAAGTTTCTCCAATCATGATGTCACTGAGCAAAGGCTAACTTTCTTTTATAGCTATCGGTCCGGCAAGTTTGTGACCTTGAATGCTTACAAGTTCAACTACGAATCCGACATCTTTGTCATGAAAGACAACTCACAGTTGTCGGATCATGCCCCCCTCCGTGTTGATTTCGCATGGGCCCGTAAAGAGTTTAATTGTCCTCCGGCGGGTAAGAAACCTAAGAAGCCCAAGACTCATGATGAGATTGTGATGGAATGGATTGAGGAAGATATTAAGAAGGCTAAGGAGTTTAAGCCGATTCTCTACCCTGGAGGCCGAGGTGTTGACATATTTTGATTCAAGTGCTAACCCTTTTTATTTTACCCCGAGGGTGTTTGGAAGATAGTTTCGGTTTTTCATCACTGGATGCTCCATTAGATTATCATAAAAGCAGACGAGATGGGTGGTGTTGGAGTTTTGGTGCTAGTTGTTTTCCTAGATCAATTCTTTCTACTTTTCACTCAACCTGTCTTTTGTGAATGTCTTCACTTATCGGGATTCAGAATATCTACCGAACCCAAGACCCCTCATCCTATAAATACGAGCATCTTTATCCTTAATGGGAATCACGCATGGAATAGCTCCTCGCGGCCCGCTTGCCGAATACAGTAACCAAGTCCTTGACCGAGGCATGGGTCAAGAATACGCCGTCGATTATCCGGTTCAGGTTCATGACTAGCAATTGCCGAATGGATTAATCGCGCTTTTGCACGTGGTTGCATGATATCAGTTCTCCTCCTTTTATCCGTCAACTTGGGAGTGGTTCACCGACAGATTTGCAAATGTTCCTCAGGGTTGTTTGGTTCTTGGCATCGGCGAACGAGGGCTTAACATGGTATTTCATTTCCGCTCCTTGCCAGTAGATGAGTAGTTATATATCGTCGTGGCCATTGTATTCGCTCGCATTCTTGATGCAGGCAGCGCAATTCTTTCACTCTCCAAGTTGGGTCTCGTCAAGGCCATTTCATCATGAAGCTCCGCGGTCTCGGTCTGGTTGTTTTGAGCTCAAGCTGCTTGGCCCAGTATGTTGATATTGGTACCTTGCTGGATCCAGTTCAGCCTGTCCTGTTTCCTGATGCCGAGAGAGCAAAGAACCCTCTTGCTCATCTTGGAGCCAATGGGCCATGGCACATAGGTGAGTAGGATCTGAGCATCATTTGGGCAAAAGTGGTAACCTTGGCCAGGCCCCGATGTTGCTGGTATCTCCTCTGAGATCCCCGACGGTTGCGTTGTCGACCAGGCTGCGTATGTATCCCGCCATGGATCACGATACCCCGACCCCGGCGCTCACAGCTCATGGGTTGAGATGGCTCGTCGTGTGAGTTCTCTATGTTCTATATGCGTATTAATACTGACAATTGATAGTTCAAAGAGAGCAAATACACTGCCACCGGACCTCTGGCATTCTTCCACACCTGGGACACTCCTCTAACCAACCCCAACATGCAAATCGCTCAGCTTAGCAAGACAGGTTACAAGGAGCTGTTTGATATGGGATACACCCTGCGCATCAGGTATGTATCCAGCCTGTCCGTTCTCGGCATTGTTCTAAACGGTCAGATATCCCGACCTCTACCAAGAGGGTGACAACTTTTACGTGTGGGCCAACAACTACACCCGCGTTCTCCAAACCGCCAAGCTCTTCGTCCACGGATACCTGGGAACCAATTCATCTCTGGGAACAGTCGTATCGGTCACTGGCAAGAGCATGCCAGCTCACCTTGGCGACACCCTCGCTCCTTCGGACATGTGCCCAGCCTTCAAGGATGACAGTGACAAGCAGCAGGCCGCTTGGAGGGCTACTTGGCTGCCATCCTTCAAAAAGCGACTTTCTCAGTACATCAAGGGAGACCTTGAACTTGATGACGCGCATTGGAATGACTTCCCTTACATCTGTGGTTTCGAGTCACAGATTACTGGTCGTCTTTCTCCCTTCTGCAACACCTTCACTCAGAAGGAGCTTGAACAGTACGAGTACCAACAAGACCTGAGATACTACTACGGTGTGGGTCCTGGGGCCAATGTGGCTTCCAAAATGATGGTTCCTTTCCTCAACGCTCTGGTGCAGCGATTCGTTGCTGGTCCCGATGCTGAAGGCGTTGATTTTGAGGGCCGTCCTTTCAAGCTCCCCAAGCTACTGATGAGCTTCCTCAACGACGGCCAGTTGAATGAGCTGGCCGTTGCCACAGGTGTTTTTGATAAGCAAAAGCCTCTCCCCCTCGACTATGCTCCCAAGGATCGACTTTGGCGCAGTTCCAACATCTCACCTATGCGAGGTACCATTGCTTTTGAGCGACTCAGCTGCCCAGTAAACGGAAACCCCCGAAAGCCAAGCAACAAGAAGGATACCTTTATCCGAGTTCGTATCAACGATGCTGTCTATCCTGTGCCCTCTTGCCAGGACGGCCCGGGTAAGTCTTGCTCGGTGAAGAAGTATGCTCGATACTTGGAGAAGAGACTCAGGAAGGACGGAAACTTTGCAAAGATTTGCAATGCCACTGATGCTGCTACGCCGACCAAGGTGCTTGGAGCCAGTTTCTTCACTGATTTGGCTCAGCCGCACTTGCAGCCAGTCAAGCCTTAGAGTTAGTGGGCATAACACTTTTAGTTGGTTGAGCATGTTGCCACGACAACGAGGTCATGTATAGTAATGGCAACGATCGTTCTACTTCTGAATAAGGTTATTTATTATCCACAATAGTATTTGGTTAGCTGTCTTGACGCATGCATGCAAGCCGGAAAGGTTAATCTAGGTCATCGGGTACATTGCATAAACCATGTAAAACGTTGTCCAAAAGATGCCTACTCAGATCCAGGCTCAGCATCACCCTTGCTACTGCCGGAAGTCAGTTGGCCCTGCTTCTTGGCCTTCTTCTTTTCCCATCTGAAGCCAAAGTAAATAGCGATATACAAGAAAACGGCGAATGTGGCAAACCCGATGTAAAGTTTGGCTCCGATACGCCAGTTTGGCGCTTCAGATGCAGGATAAGCTGCGAGAGGGACAAAGGCGCTGAGTAGGTAGGCAAATAGAGTTCCGGATGCGAAAAGCATTGTTCGGACTTGAGGTTCGTGGGGCAAGTTCTCCGAGGCCCAAGAGCATAGCAACATCATTGATACCCTGTCTTACGTTAGTAAGGATCATTTAATGGTGGGTTAATGGCGATACTCACGCTCCTGTATAGTTCATGTACCATCCAGCCATGTATAATTGCTCATTCCTAGGCCGAACGATAAGGATAGCCAAGGACGTGATGTTGACAGTCTACTATTGTTAGACAAAATTCGTGACGAGAGAGTGGTAGTTCCTCACAGAATGCACTAGCAAGAATGGTAGACGCGTGCCAAAGTAATCACTTGCACTACTGTAGACGACCTCAGCTACTAGTTGAGCTGCTTGTCCAATGATGGGTAGATAGTTTAACATGGCAACAGTACTTCACAGCTGTTAGTCACAAACTCATGATACTAAGAGGTGCACCAACTATTTCTTTGTCCCATCGGGATTCTTGAGAGACTTGAGCCAAAGGTTGTAGTAGTTTGCCGGAGCAAAATTGCCACCGATGGGCCATGCAACTGGGACTTGTTAGATATAGGATGATAGGTGTCTATGGAGAACCTACTCCCGATAGCCCATAGTTGCCAAAACGTGAAGCAGCGCAGAAAAGTCCTGGGTGTAATGCCGATCTGAGGCTTTCGGTTGACTCGACGGGCGCGAGCAAGGGCAATTTCTAGTAGATGTTAAATCATCGCATTTGAGCTCATAAGCGGATGATCTTACCAATATGGCGAGGTTTGAGATAGAACTTTGCGAGACGATTTGGGCTCTCAGGCTGTCGAGTTGTCAGAACTTGGCTTAGGAAAGATTATGCTACACTTACATATCCTGGGAGTAGGAAAAAGGCCGCCAGAGCCACAGCGATGGTACAGACACCCTATCGATCCTGTCAGTTCAAATTGCCATATGAGAGGTAAGCCATCTCACATTGATGATAAAAGCCCAACGCCATCCTGCGCGGCCGAGTACGCCTTCCATGTTGGTTGATAACCCTCCCTGCATGGCACCAGAGAGCATGGCACCAGCGGGTTGAGCGATGTTGTATAGACTCATACGTAGAGCCACCTCGTGTGGGAGGTACCACTGGCTGAAAAAGACTTAGTTACGCCACACCGAAGACGAGTAAAGTAGAAATACCTGATCATGGTGAAGTAGGCCGGCCATGTTGTTCCTTCGAAGAATCCGATGAGGAAACGAAGTCCATAGACCTAGCAGCCTGTTAGTTATCTGAAGAAGTCTGTAGGTTAACTGGCTATCCGAACCTGATTGTGGTTGGTGACTACCGATAAACAACATGTCAACATTCCCCAGATCACCTGCTCAGATGTTAGAAGCGTCCGCGGACAGAGCTGGTAGGTGTCTCCTTGCTTACCTCACAAGCTGGTAACCACTTTGAAGGGCCAATATGCGAGATAAGAATGCAAGATGGCCAAAGCATTATGATGTAGCCAATGCTTCTCTCCGTTAGAAACAGACCCTGGTGAGCTTTCATGCATCAACTCACTTGAAATAAGTCGTAAAAAAGTTGAGCTCGTTGCCGTAGAGCGAAAGATCCTCTTTCATACCCGAGACATAAGCATTACTCTGTAATTTGTTAGCCCTTACTGACCTTCTCAAGCGGCAAGCTACTGACAATATTCGTCTGGTCAATGTATTTGAACATGTAGCCCAGAAACCCAATCACCAAAAACCCGAGATCAAGTCTCCAAACAAATGCTCTCTCTTCTTTGGGGTCGACATAGCCGTTGTCCTCAGCTACCGTCTCAACTGGCGTCTTGCTGTCGGGATCATGGGTCTTTGGCGACGAGGCATCGTGAGCCTGGATAATATCGGTAGCCATCTTACAGAGAGGCGCTTCAGGTGATATCCCAAACCGATACAAAAACCAATAAGCTAATACAAGATGCAGCCATGGTGCCAATAAAAAGAAAAACCCAAGAACAGTCGGGTTTAGTCGGGGTTTATCCACCCGAGGCGAGATATGATTGCATCAGCTCCAGGAGTGAGTGCGTGCTCATGAAACATGGGTCAACAAGGGGGCAACTTGAGCCAACTCGGCGAGAGGTTTGAGCACGCTATAGGAAGCCTGTATCCGAAGGAGTATGGATATTGCTACTCTGAGTACCCTGCATATTGGTGTCGGGGCACTTCCGATCCGGGGACATTTTATCCTTTTCTATCTTGGATGGGTGGGGGTTGATGACGATATATCACTTGCATTGAACTATTCCCGCACGCAAATTCAGTCAAGATCTTTGACTGTTGCCTTTCTAAGTGAAGGCTGCATTGTCTAGCCTGTTCGAGATGTGGGAGAGCCGGTACGGGATGAAATGCCAGGACGCAATGTTGTGCTGCCATTTGCGACCCAAGCTGATAGTGTCGTTAATCATTGTAGCCGCCTGTCGACCAACAGCGGCAGGTCTATCTAGAGTATCATTGGGTTCATGGCTACGATCTCGGTAGGTATAATGTAAACTTGGAAAAATAGGACTGTTCATATTGAATGTTAGGCAACCCAACTATCTTCCATTGTTTAGAACTTTAGACGTAAGAACTCATCTAACGGTATAAGTGTCTTGATCTTGCCTTGCCGAAACAGGTTCCTTCTCTCCTTGTATGCCCTATGCGTAGCAAGCCATTCCTCCGTGTGACCCTGCATTGGCTCAACATCTTGGCTTGTCGCGGCCTCGTTAACAGAGTCAACAAGATCTTTGATGTACGCAAGCTCAGCGCCCTCCTCTGCCAGACTGTGGAAGTTGCGACCTCTCCCTCGAAGGCTTATTCTCTTGTTGTAGGTATCTCGGAGGGCTTGCCTGCTGGGTAGGCGAGACTTGCCCGTCAACACACGAGCGATTGCTTGTGCTTGAAAGTCAAATACCGAGAATGTCGCAACGTAGTAGGGAATACCGACAAAGCTCAAAGACGGATCTTCGATATAGAAGATATCTCTGTGTAGGTTGTGTACCATGTTTGCTTCTGATGTGACTAACACTTCTGGAGTAGCGTCGTCTGGATCCAGGTTGTCATTGTGATATTGGGGGAGGAATGGGAACGAAGTGAGGTATCCCGTGGCAACGATAACGTGGTGGATATCTTTGAGGGTCTTCCCATCCTTCAAGACAATTTGACCTGGAATATGTGATTGTTCCTCGAGGTCACCCTTGGGAATAGCATCAGAGTCGAGCGTAAAACCCGTCACCTCACCAACCCTCTTGACGATCCGAGGCAAAACCTCTGTGGGATGATCAAACTTCCCCCCTCGGGTGCTTTGATAAACACCCGTAGTCACCTCGCTCAACTCTCGGCAAACATCAAGTGAAGAGGTGCCTCCTCCGATGACCAAGACGTTCTTGTCTCGAAAACGGTCTGGGTTGCGATACTCCTTCGTATGAATGATCCTGTCCTTGAAGAGCTCTTTCCACTGGCTCAGCCCTGGGATATTGGGGACGAGAGGAAGATTGTAGTGACCGGAACAGACGACGATGGCATCAAACTCCCACGTTCTCTCAACAATCCGCGGTGTGCCGTCTTTTGCTAGCAAGGTGATAGTTCGAACGGCCCAGGTTTTCCCGTCTGGTGATTTTGTAGCACTTTCGACTCGAGTGTTATAGAGAGTGACCTTTTCAAGGCCATTTTCGGTGCTCAAGTTTTGAAGATATTTGGCAATCTCCCAGTGGCTCACGTTCTCGGGTGTTCCCTTGGGCCAGGGCTTGAGGTTGCTGTATAGCAGGCTGGTCGGGACATTATTGTGAAGCCCAGAGTACGCCGGACCAGGAGGAGCAAAAGCAACTTCGAGGGCATCTCCATCAGATGTGGTGAGAGGATGGTCGTCCTTGCTGGATTGTTGGGGGAGAAACTGGCCAGGGACAGACGTCGCGTAATCCCCTAGCGATGCCGGCTTGCTGGGATATACCACGCTGTTTGAATCCGTCCTTGGGTCAAAGTTCCAAACACCGGAGGAGACACCTGATCGCTCAAACACCACCACGTTGGCCCCATGTCTGAGTAAGTGAGCACCGGCGCAGATACCGCTTACCCCGGAGCCAATGACAGCCACCCGGGTGCCTTGGCCAAAGGCCGGTGCTTCAGCTGAAGGGGCGGCCGTGCCATGTTGCGGTATAGAGCCCATTGCAGGGGAGGGAGCGGTATGATGGTGTAAGAAAAGGAAGAGGGTTGTTAACTATTGGGATGATTTGCAGGGACCCGTGGTCAGATAAGAAACCATCCGGCGGGGGCGCGTGAAAGTTCGGAATACTCTCCCATCATGCTTCAAACGTCAGCGGAGAATAGGATGAGTTGCATATCTGTCAGTAACCCCGTATCAGTTGGGAGAGCATCTGAGCGGGGGACGTCCGACGTAGCAATAAGTCCTGTCAAGCTCGTTATCTCCAGGTTGAGAGATCTCGCCCCACCCCAAGAGGATAGAATCGTCTCCTCGCCTAATTAGTTGGTCTTGACGCTCAATATCCTAGCACGCGCGAGGTAGCATCTATCACGCAATGGATCCTGTGCCGTGCACCCGACACAACGTTAAGCTTGGAGATAAAGTCCCGCAGCATATGGACTTTCTTTTGACTAGGCTAGATGCCTAATGTTTCTGTAAATGGACGTGGGATGCAGATCGGCAGGCATAGTCATTAGTAATGCTCGCGATGGCATCAAATCACTCTCAAGTATGCGTCAGTTGCGCCATCAGGGACCACTATTCCATCAACGTCGAAACTATAGCCGAAGATTGGTATGGTGCTCTTAGGACGGAAATAAGCCGTATATGCCAAACCCAGGATTTAGCTCCTTTTCAAGGCCTCGTTCTGGTTAGAGTTGTCGGAGTATTGCGACTGCATGTCGAGAAGCCGACCGTGATAATCGTTGGTGTTGCCGTTGCTGTGCGGGATTTCGGAGCACTTAGGGAGCGACATTGTACTACAATCTCGTGTTACTTATTGTGAGTACAGAATCGTCATCGAGAGCCAAGTGCTTGGTCAGAGAGGGGTATCCCACGATTGTTGCACAAACATCCAGTACCTGGGTACACACATTTCACCATGGGTCAGGAAGCGCCAAACTCCAGCTCGGATGTTCCTCCAACCTCTGATACATCTCCAAAGCTTAACATTGCCATTGCTGGGGGTGGCATCGCCGGATTCATCACTGCAGTCGCCTTGCGTAAACATCCAGGAGTCAACGTTCAGGTGTACGAACGTGCACCAGAACTCACCGAGATCGGCGCAAGTATCGGACTTGGACCCAACGGTCTAAGCTCCCTGGATAAGCTAGGCGTTGAAAATGCTCTTACTGGTGACATCCTGTATCGACAAAAGTCTGGATGGCCAATGATCTACCGACATTGGAAAACCGGAGAGATTATCGATCACGACGAGCATCACAATGTCAAGGACAACAGACACTTCACTACACGCTATCACAGAGCTCATCTTCACAAGGCTCTGTACGAGAACCTTCCAAGCGAGATTGTCCATTTTGGCAAGAAGTTGACTGATGTCAAGGCGGACGCACACCAAGGTTGGAGATTTTCCCAGTTGATATACGATTTATATCTAGACTAACACTGAGAAGGTGTAACTCTATCATTTGAAGATGGCACAACCGCAAAGGCAGATATTTGCATCGGCTCAGATGGCGTGCATTCTGTAGGTTCTCAATCAGTTCACAACTCGGCCAATGTGTTGATAGTTGCAGCGTGTTCGCAAGACTTTTGTGCCATCGCATACACTTCGCTGGACTGGATGGGTCGCACTCCGGGCCGTCTACGACATCTCACTACTCGACGGCGTAGAATATCCTGAAGACGCTGCTCACTGGGTGAGTTCTATGAGATCAGAGCTAAATGGGCTATTGACTTACTCACCGTGCATAGATCGGCCACGGACGACATCTTTTCCAGTCTCCGCTTGGTGAGCCGTTTGCATTTCGATTTCCTATTTGATTCATCTGCTCACGGCTTCTCAGGCAAGGGTCTTTTTACTGTCGTAGGAGGATATCACGCTGATCCCAACGACCCCAACGCACCAGGCCAAGGTGTCAAATGGGATGATGTGGGTGATTTTGGAAAGTTCAGGGAGTTGTATAAGGTCAGAAACCTTTTACTAAGTCTTAAAGATTCCAAGTTGATAACATCTTTTCCAGGACTGGCACCCAGCTATTCGTGCCTTCACCCAAGCCGCCCCCTACATTAGGCAGTTTCCCAACTACACTGGCGACCCCCTTGAAACCTGGTCATTTGAGAACCGAGTTGTCCTTGTTGGCGATGCAGCACATGGTCACGGAGGTGCCTTTGCAGCTGGAGGATCTCTAGCCATCAATGATGCCCATGCCCTATCCCTAGCCCTCCTCCACGTTTGGCCCCCTTCATCAACACAGAAACCCTCACTCGCAGAGATAGGAAAGATCTTTGAGCTCTACGAAGCTACAAGAAAACCACAGGTCAATAAGCTCCTTGGTGCTGTCCACAAAGCTGTGGCAGGTAAAAAGCTGAAGTTGGAAGACGGCAAAGCCGAGACAGATGAGCAACTTCGTCAAAGAGTACGGGACAGGATGGATCCTTACTGGATCGCCGAGCATGATGTAGTAGCGGCATTTGAAGAAGTGGTTTCCAAGGAGAAGACTGATATAGTAGGATCGTCATAGGGGAAGCTAATTAACTGGGACGACGGCATGCTCGACGCAGGGTTACTGGGAATCTGAAGCCCCATAAGTGTATGCAACTTGGATTTATGACACAGGCATAAACAATCATGCATAATAGCTGGAGAGTGATGGGTGATTAGAGAATGAGGCGGCTGCTTCACAATCGTCCTCTGAGACCTCTACAGGGCATCTGGGATTCCTTTTCTAGTGCCCATGAAACCTTTTCACACCATGATATCGCATGGTCTTCACCAGCTTCTTCTGTTCAGCCCCAGCTCTGGCGGAAATCTGTGACAACTCCTTACTCGTCAAAGTGGCTGACGACGATGCAGCCTATATGCTTGCGTCATGGGCCAAGCAGTTCAGTCGTGTTTTACTTGATATCTGCCATAATAAACAGAGAAGGCTGCCTAGCAATGTCCTCTCTCTGGCTGGCCAGATTGCTTCAAGACTGCAGATTGTATGCCCATACATCGAGTCACTCCCACGTTATTGGATCGAGCCCGATGTAAACGAACTTTGTTGTAGTCTGCTCAAACACTTAGCGATGATCCCCATGGTATGGTTTATCACTTTCGAAGACAAAGACGGCATTTCTTAACAAACTCAGTGGCCAATGAAGATGCATATCCTGCGGGGGCTTCTTCTTTCGCAATGTCTCGACATATTGGCCAAGACAGATCTATATACCATGAAGAAGGCAATCTTCCAATACTTTTCTCATCTCGGGAATAAGGAAGCCCTGGACAGCTTTGGCCAGGGCTGTCTCAAGCTACATGAGAGCCTCGCCCCAACCGGAGCTGAAGAAGCACAAGGGCCTCCGACGAATCTACAAAGCGTTGGCCAGTATGACCATTCCAGACACAACCGGGCACTCTTCGATGTTCTACAAGAACACTGCGAGTGCCACCCAGACCTGCACAAAATACCCACCGAAGATGCGGCATGGCACCGTACGAGGCTACGTCTTGATGGAGATTCACAAGGCGCCTCCTTTAATGTACCTGTTTCATCTCTGGACATGGCTTGCTGGCAGGAGTTCCGACTAAACGTGTAAGAATTCCATCCAAGAACATTGACAGACCCAACTAACAGATATGAGACCCTCAAGCGACTTGGTCACACCCATCGACTTGGAGGTGCTGGACCATGGCCGCATATGTTCTCTAGTGGACCAGCGGCTTTTTTTCTCGTATCTTGTTCGAGTTAAAACCCGGAAACGGCCTTTGTCAACTTCCTCCCTCCGAAGCGCAAGAGTTAACTCTGGCCGCTGGGCCTGGAGAATCTCTTGCCAGCACTCTCAGTAATTATCAGCTCACCCCGCGAGATAGGATCCTGCTATCATATTCTGTGGCAGGACTTTATAGAAGACCTAAAGTTTCCTCTCAACCATCGTTGCCCTCGTATTTTCGCTCTCGGCATTCTCCTCCTTGAGATCGTCTCCTCCTTGAGATCGGGCTTGCTACGCCATTCCCTAGACGCGTCTTCAAGAACCTCAACTCTCAAGTCAATTTTGACCATACGACAGCAATGAACTTGCTCCAGACCCTTCGAAAGACCAAGTGGAATGGCTTTTCCCACATGAAGTATTTTGTTGACAGTCGAATATTGTCTCAATCGTGGCAACTTTGTACAAGATACGGATAAGGTGGATTCTTCACGTCGGAGACCGCAACGCTCTGAGAAGCAAAAAGAAATGTTTGATAGAAGAAATAATCTTTACAATAGAGTTATTCGACCTTTGGCATGGCTAGCAATCAAGGGATTCAACTGCAATTCGGCGGAGACAACCTACATCAACAAGATCGCGGAGGCAGCACAGATGGCGACTCCAGTACCTCCCCCAGCCCCCGAAGCTCCAATTAAACCCAAACAGGGCACATTCAATAGTGGCCTAACTGCTCCAAGCAACTGGATCCAGAATCTTAAACGAATTAGCGCCTATGTTGACAGCGTACGAAGCCAACTTGAAATAACAACTCCAATTCGAGTTGCCATACTGGATCCGGGCATCAATCTCGAGATGCCATATTATCAAGACGAAGAATACGGAGAAGACCGAATAGAACTCTTCTCATCTTCTACTAGTAGTACGACACTGAAGCAGGCACATGACTCTCGGGGCATGGAGGCTCTTTTTCGGCAGATGGGACCAAAGTCGTCTGATGGTCGGTTCTTTATTAATCCCGTTCATTTCTGGCGAGTTAACAATACAGAAGAAGCCAGGTTTCATGCTATATATTCCTGGCTATGGGATATTAATAGATATATGTAGTGAATTTCCGTTAGTTGCCGAATCGACTACCTATTCTCTGGCAAGGGTTGGGATTGTCGGCCAGTTGGCAGGTGCTGGGAGAGGAATGTATGGTGTTTCCTCGGGATCCAAAGACGCGAGAGCAAGAGTCGGACGTTCCGGATACTTGAGAATCATGCCCAGGCGTATCTCGCCCTCGGGGAAGAAGTTGAAGTCGGGAGGTAGGAACGACGTTTTGGCCATTCTGGAGGATGTTGCACAGTGAGATGATTTGGCCTCTTACTGAGGGTCTGGTGAGGCTTTATTGTCATAGTCGGTGGGGGCCTCAGCCGCAGATCCAACACTTCAACCCAACGACAATCAGCTGAGCCACCGTAACAAAGAAGTGGCGGACTTCATACCATCTTGTCTGTCGGTTATCCCGGCTTCAACTATACTAAAGAACACATTTCCAACACATCATAGCATCATATCCCAATGCTAAGCGGACTTCATACGCCCCAGTGAAAAGCTCCATTGTCATAAAGAGTGTAATATTCAAGGTCCATCTTTTTAACGATAGTATTGCGTATGGCCAAGAAACCCCATCATAACCACCAAAGATACAAACTTCAATCTCCCATAGGTACCATAAACTACTTGGGTACATCAAAGATCCTCCAGTCCCTAGGATGACCACGAGCCATAGGCCCTAGCCGTACCCCCCAAGTTGATGCACCGACCCTTCAGAAACGTGTCACTCCCACCATCCGCCCACCAATCATTCACCTTCTGTACTATGCAGTGGTTCGTCCTGTAAAAGAAGGCTCTCTGGCGATGACGTCCGTAGGCCAATACTCGGAAGGATCTGGTAGGGTAGTTCGGGGTGGCGCAGGTGTTGTCCCAAACATTGGTGACCTTGGACTCGCCCTTGCAGTCTCGGCCTTTGTAGGCACGGATCTCGAAGGAGGAGGCTCCCATGGTGAGGCAGAGGAAGGTGATTGCTTTTCCGATATGCATTTTGAGGGATGAGTAGTTGGATGCTGACAATTTGATTTATGGGGAAGATGGTGTGTGGTGTTTTGCATCGGATGATTTCTCTGAGCGGGATAGAGGGTGACTTATATAGACTCAAGTAACATGACTTATGTGCACTATATTTTTTTGCTTTTGTTTTCATTTACGTACCACATATTTCTCAACCGCGTAAAGTAAGCTCGTGCTACCATCTAATACGTTCAATCTCACCATCAAGCAAATCAGTGCCACTACATAGTAAGCTTACTCTCGTAAAGCAAGTCAGTACAACCATCCAACGAGCTCGATTCCGCCCCTACAGCGAATGGGGAGAGTTGAGATACTTCTCTCCTGCATCAAAAACGTAATAGAGGCTCACGGAAGTCGAGCAGGCGAGCACAAGGATCGGGCTGACTCGGCGTAATTTATCAAGAGATTCATGCAATATAGGAATCTCAGACATGAAGTCATAATGTTGAGTCCGCATTACGTGATGTAAATTCATCTGTCTCGCTCATAGTTGATCCCCCAGTCCTCTTTCCCGGTGAAAGCTTTGTTGAAGTAGCCAACACGCAATGGTAATTTCATGCAGCTTCAGATCTTTTAACTTGATGGCTACAATTCGACATTCAATTACAGAAATATCTTCCCATGGGTTCTCGCTTAAGTAACTATCTAGGCATGAAGGCAAGGTCGCTGAACGGGTCCCCTTCGTCGATTACCTTCCCATTAGGTCGATTTAGCTGCGTGCCATATTTCCTCATCTTGGGAGTGTAACAGATCTAACAAAAGAAGACGCCCGAGGCTGCGCCTATGTTATCTAGAGCGCCGCGGAAGTCTTTCAGATGCAGGGATGCCTTAAATATGAGGGGGGTTCAATGTAACGTGCCACAGGGAAGTTTGATCTTTGCCAACCAACAAGTGCGGAGAACAAGGAGTTGCGGTGACAACTCTGGCTGTCCGGTGATCTTCCTTCTTTCCAGCCGTGTTTCTCGTTTGCCAAACCAATAGCCAATTTGCATCTTGTACTCAAAAGTACCCTCACGACAATCTTTCCGACTCGCCCGATCGCCCAGCACCACGTTTGCCATCTAGCGCAGCTACGAAGCGAGACCCTATGCCGTCTAATCTCTAGAGAACCGTGACATAACCTGTCGATATGGATCCTTTCAGTTCGTTGGCTGTCGCTGCCACGGTTGTCCAGTTTTTAGACGTTGAAGGCAAGGCGTTTATCGACTGCTGGGATAGATACGATGAGCTTCAGTACACAAGAAGAGAAGATAGGGAAGGGCTCAAGCGTGAACTGCAAGAGAGGGTGGAAAAGCTCACCGCTCTCTCTAAGGACCAACTTCCTTCCGCAGGGTGTCTTACTTCGCAACGTACAACTCCCGCCCAGCAGCAATTGATCAACGCAGTCTCAGAGTGCCACAAGCTTAGGGCCAAGGTTGATCAGATCGCTGATCGCTTCGTCGCTGAGCGGGATAGTGAGGCCGATCGCAAGCCATGTCTGCCACTTCCATTGTTTTGTCGTCGAGAGCCCAAGTTCCCCCTTTGGGTGTCGTCCGTAGAGGTTCAGAAAATAGAGAATCAACGTGAGGTTATGCGGAGCCAGGCGATAGGCTCGATTCTCCTGTGTCTCTGGTAAGTTCTTCCTAGCTTCATGCCTCATCTCACGTCAGCAGCCACGCGACGCTATTTTGAGTATTATGTTGCTAATAGAGTGATGCCATAGGCAGGATTGCAAAAATACCAAGAAATGGGAAGTTCATCTCGGCACCCAGCTAAACATGGTCATCGGCCTACTCGAGAATATTGAGAAGCAAACAACACCTTCAACCTTGACCAACAAGACAAGATTACCGGAAGGAGACAGCATTGGACTTATGGCGGCGACTCTGGACGGCCTCCAGAACGATGCCGGGCTCAGCGTTGACAGAGTCAAATTCCGAGACGCCGTCTTACTGCTGATCAAAGTGGGACGATGCTTATCACTTGTGGAACTTGGAAGAGACATTACCAAGGCTCTTGGCACGGGGAAAGGGATCCCGCAAGTCATTCGCAATGACTTGGTCGAGGTCATATGGAGAAAAGACTGGGAGATGGACATGTCCATACCAGGTGTCTCGGCAACTGAGACTTTGCCCAACCTAGACACCGCTACTGTTGCGCAAGGGGTTAGCACCAGTGCCCGGTTTGATGGTACCGATACACGTGAAGAAGCTATTTCGAAACCCTTCGAGGGCACTTACGGTTGGATTCTTGACTCCAAACCTCCCGAGCAAGATGGAAAGCCCTTGTGGGGAAGCTTCCCGCAATGGCTTGCTGACGATTCTGACAAGGTCTACTGGATCACTGGCAAGGCTGGCTCTGGCAAATCAACCATGATGAAGTTCTTGCTTCAGCAGCCACTTGTACAGAAGCAGCTCTCAAGGGAGCTTGGGAATCTGCGTCTCCTCATTGTGAGATACTACGCCTGGAACGGGGGAACACGTCTTGATCAATCCTTCGATGGCCTCAAAAGAACCGTGATATCACAGGCTTTGGATCTCTACCCCGAATTGACGCTAAAGCTGGCTCCAAGGCGATGCTTTCTGTGTCAACTCTTGAGAACCACCTCTTCTCTTCCCCACTGGGAAACATGGGAAAATAACGAGGCGTTCAAGGCTCTGCTATCTGAATGCGGCAAGACTATTAAGCTCGTCCTATTCATAGACGGACTTGACGAGTTCGACACGTCGCCCAAAGACGTCGTACATCAGATTCGGGAGATGAGGGCGAGCTGCCCGACTGGGCTCAAGGTCTGTGTGGCGAGTCGTCCCTACACCGCCTTCAACGACGAATACGGCCAAGGGCCAGTACTTGAGATGCATTTAGTCACTCATAATGACATGATGAACTTTGTCGCTGGAAGTTTCGAGGAGAACAAGGCTTTCGCCGAGCATCTGGCTCTGGATCCCCAAGCCACCTCTCAGCTGATTAGTGACATTGTCATGAAGGCGAATGGGATCTTTCAATGGGTCTCTCTTGTTGTTCCGCTCCTGTTGGATCATCTGACAGATGACGAATCGCCAACGCAGCCTGTTGACATTCAACAAGTTCTCCAAGATCTCCCCTCGGAGCTGGACAATCTTTATGACATGATCTGGGCTAGGATTCACCCCGAGAACTTGCCCATGGGTTCCTCCATGATGCAGGTTATGAGGGCCGTTAGGGGCCCCGTGTCATTCTTGACAATGTTGCTTGTTGTATGGTGGAAATCGAGATCGACCCCAGTTGCGCCAGACCTATCACAAAGAGATATTGACGAATTTCGAACAAACAGTAACGCCAAGTTTTTTCTTAAATGTCAATGGAAGAAAAGGATTGTCGATTGTACCAAGGGTATCCTGCAGTTAAACTGCATCCTGGAGCTAGACTCAGAGGAGGACAGCTCCGTCGATTTCATCAGCCGAACTGCCCGGGAATGGGCAGCAAACCCCGATACGTGGGAACGCATTTGTAGTGCAACACCAGAGACTTTCAACGCTCATTTGTATCTCCTCGAGGCAGATACACTTACCTTGCCCTACAAGAGTGCCACGTGGTCAGACTTTGACGCCCAACTGCGAGATGCAGTAATGAATATTTTTTGGCACGCCAGCAAAGTCTCATCCATCCTAGAAAACACTGCATGGATCATCAAGTGTCTGAATTTACTTCAAGAGACATGCAAACGGCTTGGAGGAGAGGACCCCATCAAGAGAAGATCTTGTTGGGCCCCAGGTCAATTCGACGCCGACAACACCTTCCTGGGGCTGGCTGCTCAGTTCTCCTTTCTACCATATATAGAATGGTTTTTGCTGTCGGGTTATGACTACCAACATAAGAAGCCTTCAAAAGACTCGCTGGGTCTCCTAGAGAACGCCATCTTTGGGCCGTTATACTATAACCCTCCGGCAGTGCCCTTAGGGAGCGGCGAACACCCAATTCCCAGTGATCAGAGGTTAGCGACTGTGAAATATCTGTTGGAGCATGGCTTTTACCAAACTGAGGTACATACCTGGGGTGGTGTGAGAGATTTGAAAGATGAACTGGAAAATACGCCCTCAACCGACCCCGAGTTTAAGTACTATGCTGATGTCCTGGCATGTCTGGATGAGATGACGAACCTGATGCAGATGAAATCCAAATTCACCCTGACTTCAGAGCGCTTGAGATCTCGTGTTAGGGGTGTCATTGGAAGGGAGTAAGGAACACCCAGAGGTGGGCTGAGAAAGCAAATGGTTATGCAATTGACGTTAGATTATCTGGCAAATCACGTAGTAATGTCTGAAAATAGAATCTTGCGAGTTATATACGGCAATCTTGTCATACGTGCAGAGGATGCTAGAACCAAATATGTGCTCATTGTTCGACATGCTACAACAACGTGCGAGTAAAAGCCAAGGTCACATGAAAGGTCGCAACTTATGAGCAAATCGCCGGCTAGGAATTAAATCACTCTTATATCTATCCAGCAACATGACTCTCTCAGAGCTTCCCAAAGCAGCAAACATTATGCGACTGGGTGGTCAGCAGAGGTGGAGTTGCGAACTCAAGAATGAATATTACCAGACTAACCATCATCGATGGCATCATGACCCAGTCCGCACGTCAAGGTCAAGGTTCTGCATCCTTTTCACGGCACAGGCCTCTATTGAAAGAGCGATTCGCCAGGTTACGGTCGCAGAGCGGGTCCTATTAAAGTCCGCGGTGATACTCACTAGGGTTAGGATGTAGTTGCGGACTTGAAGCATCAAGGAGTGGAGTTTGATGCGGATTTGTGCGGACTATTCAAACAGCTGAACTCGGTCCCATTCTGCGGCAATGAATCGTGCCGATCTTGAAAGGGACAGTAAAAGAGTTACCCCGGTTCTGGAGGAATATGAAATAAGTTCCTCCGACCGTGAGTTATAAAGGTCGCAGGATACCCTGTGTGTTGACTTCCTCATCGTACCACCTGCCTCCTTATTCATACATACATACTCTTTTCCACCAAATCAGCAAAATGGCACCTCTCGATAACCTTGCCGTCCCAAAGGGCTCTACTGTCCTTGTGACAGGAGCCAATGGTCTCCTGGGCTCTCATATTTGCAAGCAGTTCCTCGAGTTCGGTTACAACGTCCGTGGAACTGTTCGTAACCCTGAGAAGAACGCTTGGCTCAAGGCAGCTTTTGATAAGGAATATGGACAAGAACGTTTTGAGTTCTTCGTAGTTCCTGATATGGAAGCCGAGGGCGCTTTCAACGAGGCCGTCAAAGGTATGTGAACATTAGGGTGCCGAGACAGATGCAGTTGCTGACAATAACTCCAGGTGTCGCTGTTGTCGTGCATTCAGCCTCCAACATGTCTCTGGACCCCAACCCCAACAACATCATCCCCGGTGTTATTGCTGGAGCCGTCAACGCCTTGAAGGCTGCATATGCTGAGCCGAGCGTAAAGCGCTTCGTCTACACATCGTCGTCATCTGCCACGGTTATCGCAGAGCCTTCCCAGACTGGTATCAACGTGACGGAGGAAACATGGAATGAAGATGCCATCAAGAAGGCCTGGGCTGACCCTCCGTATACTATGGAGCGAGCCGCCGATACCTATGGTGCCAGTAAGGCTCAGGCAGAGCAGGCGGTTTGGAAGTACTACAAGGAACACCATGACGAGCGCCCCGACCTCGTAGTCAACACTGGTAAGTTGGGTATACGGCATATGATTATCTATCTAACGTGTTTTAGTTCTTCCCAACTTCAACTTTGGACGATCGATTGATCCAGTAAACCAGGGATTCCCTAGTAGCTCTGCTTTGCCTGCCCTTCTTTACAACGGCCTGGTGACCGCTGTCCACCAACTTGTGGTTCCTCGTAAGTGTATCCCAAGATCATGACTTTACTATTATACTAATGTTCCAACTAGAATATTACGTCGACGTTGACGACACCGGCAGACTACATGTCGCAGCCGGAATCCTAGACCACGTCAAGGGTCAACGCATCTTTGCATACGGCGGCCGATTCAACTGGGATGCAGTTTTGGAAATCCTCAGAAAGGTTGAGCCAAGCAAGACCTTCCCCGAGAACTTTGCTGGAGGCCGAGATGCGAATGAGTATGAGGGTCGTGCCAAGGCGGAACAGCTACTGAGAGACTTGGGCCGTCCTGGTTGGACTTCGCTTGAAGAGACAATTCAGGCGACAGTTGAGGGCCTGCGTGAGGCTGGTGATAAGCTCAAGGTTCGAGACTACGAGGAGCTTGGCCTGTAGTGGAATGACTAAAGGCTGGATCGTTACTCAAAGGTAACTTGGTTACACGTCCATCACAGTCGCACACTGTAATTATAAATACAATGGTATTTTCAACCCAGCGCTTATTGTTGTGCATTTTACACAGCCACCACTACCATGCCAACAGCTAGCCCGGCTCCCTATTCGATGATCGATCGTATGGTTAACTAGGTGGCTTAGATCTGAGCCAGGTCATCACTCAGTTGAAATGTAGTATCAGCGACACATTCAGGTTCGATGATCATGGTGGCGAGATGCCTCACCGACCGAGTCTACGCCTACCAGGCAAGAAAGAATAGTCGCTAATGATACGGACTCAGTGTTTCTACTACTAAATGTCTAAACATACTGTAACATGATCCTTGATTAAAATGTGCTCTTTGTAACTGAGCCAGAAGATGGATTTTTGATTAAGCCTTCATTAATGTCGAGCTTTATAACAACACTAACAGCGACAATTCGTATTAGGTGCTATTTGCCCCTCTAAGACTGAAGGCTCGCAGTACGAGTGTCATTGTGTTCATAAGCTATCAGGCTATGTCGCTAAGCCTATCCGTTCAGTTGTACAGCACCTACAAGGAGCCCACCGACTCTCCCGCGCCCATTAGTAAGTAGTATCACAGGAAATAGTTACTTAAGGCGGCCGATCTTCAGGAACAGGGCCCCCTCCTCACCCATTTACTCTACGTGGAGAACCTCGCAGGGTTATTTGCCCCCTTTCCCGGCAAGAACACGTATCGACATGGAGACCCCTTCAGATTACATGCCTCGTCCGCCCGCTTATCAAGCCTTGAGCACCTCGGGTCCAGAGGAAGCACAGTCCGAGACGCCTCCCAAGGAATACGCCAACGAGGACCCCAGCGGCCATTCTGGTATCATACTGAGAGGCAACCTAAAGCCAACGACGATCATAGCCGATGTTTTCAGCATTTTCTGCCCTCTTGCATGTCTTGTCTTCGGCATCATCATTCTGCTGACAGATGGTCGCACTATTGATGGGGCATATCTCAACTACCAAAACGCGGTAACAACTGTTGGTTTTACATGACATGGCATCTTGAGGCAAACTTCTAACCTTGGACATAGCTTGCGACTGCGTTCACTATCCTCTTTGCTGCCATCATGGGACGCTTGATGTACCAACTATCACGCTGGATGCTGGAACGTGGTGCTACAATTGTGACACTTGAACAGTTGATGGGCAGTCGAACCCTCGGTGCAGCTTTCTTGACGCAGGCTGAACTTGGTGCCTTCAACCTTGTTGGTCTTGTCATAGTATTTGTTTGGGTTTGGTCACCACTTGGGGGTCAGGCTCTACTTCGAATGCTTGACTCAAGACAAGAGACCACTATTAGCCCGTCGACGATTGTTCATTTCAATACCGATGCTGCGGTCCAACCTGACGCCGAAGCCGAGATCATGGATGCTGCCGGGTTTACCGTCGGGCGCCCAGAGAGCAAGAGCGCCATACCAAATTCCATGTACAATGCTGCCCTCCTCTCACCAGACTCCATCAGGAACGATAGCCAAGATATTTGGGGAAATGTCAAGATACCCTATCTCCCATCATACGGCAACCACGGTGACCCTGGATGGCAGACAGTCCCTTCTTCTCCCATTTTCGAATACTCCGCGTTGGTCGGCATCCCTATCAACAATATTTCGGTAGGAAACTCAAGTTTTCCCATCGAGTCCACCTACGTACACCTCGACTGTTTCAGTTTGAAAAGGACGGCATCCCCGAAGGCAAAATTTATCGACATCAACGACACGGCACTTTCTCACTTCCCATTCCCTATACTGCCTGCAATACCCAATGGCACCTGGCAAGGCTATGAATTCAACGATGCAAGCTGGACTATTGCCATTGATACCTTGGTAGACGTCATATGGGGCGACTACTCCTTCTACAACAGCCACGGGCTCAACCCTTGGCAGATCAGCCGACCGTCCATGTTTACCAAGGAAGTTGGTGTGGAAGCCAACCCAACTACCCTACTCATGCAAGTCGAGTTCCCGATCACTGATGAAACCGGCATGATCAGGTCAGACTGGTTCTCTGCGCAATGTGGCGTGGTCCAGCATTACGTCGAGTCTCGCGTCAACTGCTCCCTGGTCAACCATCACGCTATACAAAAGTGCACCGTCGTTGAACAACGACCCTCACAAAAAGCTCACGTGCCCGAGGATATCTCATTCCTTTCATTTCAAAGTGTCTTCGGAGAGCTGTCTCGTCGGCTGCCAGCGGCTTCACATCATGGCAGCCAAGTCTATGGGTTGGAACCTGCCCTGAAATACATCCAGAATCCATCCACTGTCAGCATGAGCTCCGACACATGGCCCGCGCTAGAAAACGTCACCCAAGAATTGTTCAGCTACCGTCTAGGCCAGCTGATAAACTCTTTTCTCCTACTTCGACAATCTTATTCCAGTATCTTAGGCGGAAGTATTAATCCCGATGCTGTTTTTGAGCCAAATATTACAATCCCGGTGGAGGTGACGAACCTCTTGGAGGTTTATCACGTATCTCTAGCGTGGACAGGGACCTTTATCTTCTCGTGTGTTTTACTTCTTGCGGGTGGTGCCCTCAGCGTTGTCTTTGTTCACTTGACAACAAGTCCGGACGTGCTAGGCTTTGTTTCTACTGTCGTGCGTGATTCCAAACACATTGACACACCACCGGAAACGGCGGGAATGGATGGGCTCGACTTGACAAAGTCGATGAAGACGAGGCGAATCAGATATGGTGTTGTCCACGGAGTTCCGGAGGCCGAGCCTTTGCTTGGAGTTGGGCCTGAAGAGGTTGTTCAGAAGATCAAGAGAGTGTAGTGACGAGACTCTAGGCCAGATATGTGCACGTGAACAGAGGTTGTCGGGGAAGTTTTGAAACGATATCCCAGAACCGAAAAATGACCAGATTGACTCTATGCCCACCTATTGATGAATATCTACCTGCATGATCACAGTTGGCACACTCGTCTATATGGCACATTTGTTCAGCAATTAGCCCAGGCTCTACTTCGTGATATGATGCATCAACCACCTAACGTTAGTTAGTAACACGTCAAAAATGCATGTCCAAGGAAACCCGAACGTGAGGAGAACCGAAGGCAACCGAGGGGGCTGAGAAATATCTCGACCAAACTTAATCCGGGTTGAAAGAAGCAACAAAGGCGGTTATTCGTGGAGGATTGCTTATCTCACACTCCAGTTCATAGAATCCCGTCAATCGTCACGAAAACCCCACATTCATCCAGCCGAACATGTCCCAGTCAGGTAGTTTATCCCTTCCAGATATCTTTCGTAAATAAGGCACTAAAAACACTCATAGAATTCATCCAAGACGCAGTTAAGCTTATCACTGCTCGTCCGGGTCTACCAAGTCCAAACCCCACTCAAGCGGCATGGCAGCAACCTCCTCATCCAACCATCTCCGATGCGCAGTCCCCAGAGTTGCCAAGCGAAACTGACGTGGCCGTCATCGGTTCTGGTATCACAGGTACTGCTGTTGCACACTACCTCTTGAACCATGGCGGAGACCTTCGGGTAACGATGCTGGAAGCTCGCACGGCAGTTAGCGCTGCCACCGGGAGAAATAGGGGGCACCTTGTCTCAGATAGTGACTCCCGAATGGATATTGAATGAGTGTGAGGTCAGCACTGCAAAGGTTGGATCAACTCTTCAACAACCGAAAAAGTGCGCGGGATAGGTTCAGACAACTGTATGCTGCTCACTGGAGAAGCCAAGACATTGACGTGGTCCTCTCTCCGATCACGCCTTCTACCGCTCCTCCTCCCGGAACCGGCAAGTATTGGGGTCACACAGCTATTTGGAACTTGCTCTCATATCCTGCTGTTGCACTCCCTGCTGCATCTCTTGTAGGTGAGTGCAATAGGGCGGAGGAGTTGTTGGCTGAGCTTTACTTGCCCAAGAATGAGATTGAAGCGCATATTTATAAGTATTACTCGCCTGAGACTTCGGCGGGGATGCCGGTTGGGGTACAGGTGGTTGCACCCCGGTTGCATGAGAACTTGCTGATGGGGGCTGCTCGGATCATTGAGAAAGCTTTGAGGGGGTGAGTGGGAGACGCAAATTGAGCGCTCACGATCTTCAGAGGTGGCAGTAAGGAGAACCTAAGAAGCTCCTCCAATTTGTCATGTACCCACTGGGCTAAATTTAAATAGATCTTCACTACATCTTCTTGCCATGATTACGCTCCCGTCCCTTTAATAATGAGGGCCATGATATTGGCCAAGCTCCACAACGGGTGGTTGAGCATTCCCCGCTGTACCGAGGCAGCGGACCGCTAAGATCGCCGAACGACCCGCTATGGTGGTGATCGCTTGTTATCGCTCAGAACAGAACAAACAGCAAGAAGCAAGCGACAATACTGACCATTGATGCCAACATGGATATCTTATCAATCTTAAATCACAATCCAACGTCCGAAGCATCTCCATTCAATGAAACATCGAAAAAAAAGAGGCGTCGTCACAAGACGTCATCGGCCATCTCCAACCCCTCACGCTTTGACGATCCAGTTCACTTTCGGAAACATCCTTTAACCGTTTGGCCGTGTGACCACACCCTCACGACGACTAGACAGGCAAAAGCACCCGGGAAATCTAATACACGTGATGACGAGATGCGACGCCGACATCAAGCTGATGATGAGGGGTAGAATCTTGGGCGAGAACACACTCTGTGCTCTCGTCAGAATTGATCATCACAGTCAGCAATATGGACGTCTTTTCAACGCTTCCTCCAGAGCTGCTTGCTCCCATCCTTGGCGACTTGCCAGATCTCAAAAGTCTTTATAGTATCACTGTATCATCCCCGTATGTATTCCACTTCATGGGGAGCACCCTCGGTGCCAACGTCCTCGAGTCCGTCCTCGATCATCCAGTATCCAAAGACTTCACATCAACGACATGGATCCCATACATGCTACGCTTAGTTGCCCTTGCTCGGCAAACCACTCCCTCCAACCAGCCCGCAACTGACCTCGGGTCGTTCCTTGCAAAGTATTTCCTATCCAACCAGGGCCTGGGTATCCCCGACCTTCAATGTGAAAACATCCCGCTTATCCGGCTTCGCCATGTGATGCGGGCTGAGCCTTCGTGCTTCTCGCCCAGAGAAATGATATTCCTCGCCCGGCGTATCGAAAGCCTCGCAGGCTCATGCTTTGAATTCTTCCATGATCGCATCAAATCTTGCACTCCGTCCCATCTCCTTGACAAAGTCTTCCAGCCTACTCCGCTCCCGTGGAGCCAGCGACCAGACGGACTTCCTTGGGGTCAGCCATACACCATCGACGCTGGTGGAGAAGCATCCTGGTATGAGATGCAGCGCATCACCCTCGGGTTCTGGAGTCTGCAGCTCAGCTATGAGCTTAGCAACGCCGCATCCGAAAACCGCCTTAACTGGACAGACAGCGATATCGCAGCTATACGCAACATGGGGTCTGGAACATGTCTTGGGAACTTTGGCAAGTCCAACATCTGGGTTGCTCAAGAACCGCTCTGGGCAGCCTTGATCTACGTTCGACACCTCGAGGGCTTTCCGGATAATTACCCTTACGCCGGCGACACAAGTGGCATTCATAATGAAATGAGCGCCTTTTTCAACACTGGATTCAGGCCGCTAGGAGATGAACACCACAGTCTCCCACGACTGGTCAACGCGGAACCGAGCAGGCCGTCTTGGCCATCACCAGCACCTCCTCCTCCTCATTTTCCCTGTATCGACAAACGAGATGCATCCACGTACCATCGTCACAAAGTACTCGTCGGTTGCAAAGGCCTACGTTGGGCGCAGCCTCTGTTGTTCCCAAGAGGACCAGCTCGTGTCAGTCGAGGTCTGATGTTTGGTCCGTTTCGAGCTTTGGGCTTTAGTCTCTGGGATGATGAAAGGTTGATTGCAATGGAAATGATTGATGACCCTACGGGGCAAAAGCCGAAGAGATTCGAGGTCTGGTGTCAGGATCAAGTGTACACGTGGATGAGTTTGTTGAGTGAGACACAGATGGAAGAACTCGTAGCGCATCAAGATTTTACGGGAGAAAGGCCGCCGCTTGTGTAGGGAAGTGGAGGATGTATGGATCTTGGCCTCGCCTTGCAACCTCCTCTTTATTTTGATTCCTTTGATCTGCCATGCATGATCGTTTTGGGTTGTTGTAGGATACGCAAGAGGTAAAACAAGGGCAAACAATACACTCATTCGAACCTCCCTTCAAGATTTGACCGTCGATGTATACCTCTTGATATTGGCAGAAGACAGCAAAGATTGTTTAGATTTCCAGAAACAGCGCTTCCAGTCACCATCAGCCACAATCCGCCTACTGAACGCGGGACATGGCTTACCGGCATATGCCTCGGAGCCATACTCATGCCTCGTTCTGTTACACTATGGCACGATTCTGGTCTTTTTTCTCCTCTCACATCCTCTCTCCGGCAGCCCTGAACTCTGCCATCTTCTTTTCCAAGGCGGCCTTTTCCAGGCGGATGCGGGCCAGTTCCTCAGCATGGCCCCGGTCTTCCTCCTCCTCCGTCCCCTTTTCTTTGGTAGCTGTCAGCTTTTCCTCCTTCTCTCCTAGTAAGGCCAGTTCAAAGCGGATGCGGGCCAGTTCCTCTGCCCTAGCACGCTCTTCTTCCTCCTTCTTCCTTCTTTCTTCGGCAGCCTTCATCTCGGCCTCGAACCGAAGTCGAGCATTCTCCTCAGCCGTAGCCATAGCCTCAGCGTATTTTCGAGCTCTATCCTCCTCGACCTTTCGTTCAGCCTTTTCAGCCTCCATTCTAACCTCTTTAATCTTCTTCTTAGCCTCTTCTTGGGCAATCCTCATATCCTCCATTCGGCGATTGAAGGCCTCATTGACCTCCCTGGGAGTCGGGGATGGGGACTGCGCTGGCCGACTCCAACGGGTGTCGTGTGGAGGCACCATATCCATCGGCCACATTGTCATGGTGATGGTCCAGTCCGGCTGAATCACCTTTTCCCAAACAGCGGGAAGGATAATCTCGCCATTAGGGCCAATTAGGTCGTAATGGCCCTCCATAACGTGTGACTCTAGAACGTCAACATCCAGAAACGCTTGCTTGATGAAGCCCTCCATGCCCTGTGGTAGTGTTAGCGGTATCAGTTCAGTCCTCTGCCAGAACCCATTTCGTCCATACCTGCCAAGTCGCGTAAATATGAAAAGGCACGGCAAACTTCCGACCGACAGCATCCTTCAACCTGATTGGGGCCTGCTTAAAACTATGTTCCTTCAGCTCCTGGTCAGTCATATTTGCGACGTCTTCAGCCTCGACTGCGGCTGCAACCTTCTTCGCTTCCTCATCAAAATTGGCCATGGCAAGTGCCTCCTCTTCATCTTCTTCGTCATCGTCATCGTCCTCTTCATCCTCATCTCCATCGTCGAGTTCCTCTTCCTCCATGTCTTCACTGTCGTCGTCCCCTATTTTAGGCAAGGTAAATAGTGCAAGCTGCTCAAGATGCTGCCCAACATGCCTCTCATACTGCTTCTCGGACCCAATTTGGAAATCATAACACAGAGGGCATTGGCCGTTGGCTTTCGTTACGTCGGCACAGCTGCTGAGGCCCTCCAGCGCGTGTATCTTTTCGAGAGATACATTCTGTTCGTGCGATGTTTCGACGTGATTTTGGAAGCCCTTGGCACTGTCAAATTCTGCATCGCATCCAAAGGGACAGTGCCAGGTCTTCCAGTGCTCCCGCCTCATGTGTATCTTCCAGTCGTTACGGCGCTGATAGAGGTGGTCTGGTATCTGACAGGCCTCTGAGAGACAGACGTAGGGTCGAAGATCTCTGAAAACGTGCTTCCTATTGAATTGGTTAGGGAGAGCAGCCACCTTTCAATTAGAAGAAAACGTACTTCCAGGCATGCCTCGTGTCTATCGAGACTATCATGTGACAGAACGGACACTTGAATAACCCTTCGATGTGTTCCTTCGGTATTGGTGGGACTCGCAGCTGGGTCGAATCACCACGTGAGGTGGCATACGACGTCGCCGAGGTATCAGAACGAGCATCATCCAGTATAGTGAACCGAGTCACACCAGTCTCGGCGCCCTTTCCTGCCTCCTTTAGGTGCTCGGGGAGAGATGAAGCGACAGTCGTCGCTCGCGCTCCGAAGTCGACCTCATCCTCGTCCAAGCCCTCGGCCAGCCGGCTTTTGTGCTCCTCCCGATATTTAAAGTACTGCCGCCTGCGGGCCATAGCCCTACCAAGTCTGTCTGCAAGGTCGTTGCCCACATTTGGGAACTTGTGCTGGACGTGTTCGGTATCCCAGTGCACGGATTTCTTGACAAGGTCCTCCCCCGCCCGAGACAGGAACTGGTCGTGAGGCGCTGGATTGCGTATAGTGACAGATAGCCGGAGAAGACAGTCTATCACGTGAGCAATCTCATCCAGTGTCTGCTCAACCTCGGACTTGTCAGAGTCTCCATCGTCGTCGAAGTAGTCGGCCAAGTCGTCTTCCACCGTGCCATGGTCCTCGATGGTTGTGTCTGGGATGCTGCCTCCGTTGCCGACGATGCTGCCTAGCTTGTTGTTAATGTTTGGCTCTTGACAGTGGAAATAGTGGTTGTACCTTGTTCGATGGAGCTGCAGAGATCCCGGAGCAGCGAGATGACCAGCTTGCGGATGTTGGATGCGTCACGTAGACGGTACTCGAGCGAGCGACTTCCGGATGGGCGATGGGCTCCTAGATTGCCCGCCCATAGCTTGAACCTCGCTAGGCAAGAGCTGGCTTGCGAGGCTCGGTTATGGTCATCTTGCAGCGTTGAGGTGAGCGCCTTGAAGGACGTAAGGCTGCGAGCAACCAAAGCGGCGATCTGGGGCTCCGAGGCGACCCGAGAGACTTCTACCATCCTTGGCGATATGAAGGTAAGGGCCAGAGGATTCTTTAGTAAAGATTAAAGGTATGGGCTGCCAAATCCATCACTCTGATAGACGGGGTGATAGTCATCAAAGCAAGCCCCGCTCACCAAACAGTCAGGTAGATGACAGAGCTGGTTATGCGAGTGGCCTTCAGAGGGCAAGGAGCACTGTAAATGGCTCACAGCTCCATGTATCGATACATCATTGGTCCTCGCAGCATGAATTATGCAGTCCCTGTTTTCAGCCGTGAGCGTGCGGGGCTTGCATGCTGACAGCCTCACTCTTGGCGTTATTCTCACGACTCCCAAAGACTTCCAAACGAAGCCTCATTCAAGGGTACTCTATTCGCATCAAACGCACGTGTGTCAAACGTCATGTCCGGCATCGAAGTCGTAGGCCTCGTCCTCGGCACCCTGCCACTAGCCATCGCGGCCCTCAAAGGCTACAGGGCCATGCTATCGCGGGTTCGAGGTGCCGACCGCGACCTGAAAGCCCTCATCCAAGACCTTGAGACGGAGCATCTCCGCCTGGAAACCACATGCGAGGTGCTCCTCGACGGCATCGCGCCGCTATCCCGGATCGACGGCATGGTCGAGAAGCCTTTTGGGCCCGAGTGGGAGCAGTTTAGCGACAATATTCGGGAGCGGTTATGGAAGGGGACGGACAAGTTCAAGGAGCATGCTAAGGAGATGCAAGAGGCAGCAGAGGAGCTGAGGGAGAAGCTGTGCATGGAAGCAGATGGCAAGGCGAGAACCACACACTTACAAACCTAGATGTTCCAGTCTACTGACGCCCTGTACAGACCAAGCTAAATAGTCTCGAGGCAATATTAGCAGAGTTCAGAAAAAAGGCTTCCTTCTCGTTAAGAAAGAAGGACTACGAGGGCATTATAGACCGTATCAAGGTGGCCAACTCAGTCCTGCACGACCTCGCCGGGCAGAACCGCGGCCTTGAGCCCAGCCGGCGACTACGGTCACAGGCCAGAGTCACCAAACTCATTCGTGGCCTATCGCGGAGCATCTTCGACGCCCTTAGGAGTGCAGCAACATGCCGCTGCGTCCAGTCGCACGATGTGTGTCTCGAGCTGGTGCCGAGGAAGGTTGTCTTGGTTCCCAGCGATGTGGAGGACGACTTGGCAAAAAACTTCAACTTTCACGTTGTGCTAGGGTCGTATGAGAACCCTGGTGCTGATTGCTCGGATGAGGAGAAGAGAGTGAAGCCTCTAGAACGACCGACCCGCTGGGACAGTCTCCGTGTGCGGTTCGAGCCAAAGAGCGACCCTAATATGAAGCCGCCTTCGTCGTTGAGTGCTCCTCTCAGTGACCCCAGATCTCCATCTCCACGTCGGAGAGTCCGGTTTCGCGAATCGTTAGGTTTCATGTCCAGGCGGGAGTCGACGTCCTCATCAACAGAGACTCTAGCCGTCGTCTCCGAGAAGGACCTAGTCGTTAGGACATCAACAGTCCCCATAAAGGCATTACCCCCCGTCCTCAAGTCGGACCTGTGCCAAGTGATATTCACATGGCATGAGGACCATAGGGAACCGGCGACCGAGTGCTCCGGGTACATCGCTGACCTGCATCGCACGTTTGGTCTCTACCCCCAACATCGACATCCAGAGTCCAGCTCGGCCGTCACGTTGCGGCAGATGTTAGAGGGAAAGAATCCCCAGTTCCAGGAGCTTAGCCTCCTAGAGAAGCTGAGGATGACGCTGGCTATCTCCATGAGCGTCCTTCATCTGTACAACACTCCCTGGTTGGCGGGAACCCTGACCTTGGATGACGTCGTGTTCCTTCGAGAAAACGAGAAGGCCACATCACATCCAGACTCTCCCCTTAGGCCCTTCATGGCGAAGAACTTTGTCAAAAGATCACCTCTAGAAGCCCCGCCACAGAGCAAGCCGCGCAAGCCATCAAAACCCATGAACCTAACGGTACTATCCCTCGGCGCGATGCTGATCCAGGTGATGATCGGGCAGGCGGTGCCGGCGCTCGACATGGCACAGGATTCGGACATGGACCTCAACGCGATGCTGGAGAAGCACGAGGTGGGTGGCAAGTTCAGGGATGAGGTGCTGCAGAGCGGGGGGTGGAATTACATGGCGGCTGTGAAGTGGTGCCTAGAGACTGAGAGTGTGCTAGGGAATATGGGGCTCGAGAGCGAGGGGTTTTGTCAGAGCTTCTATGAGGAGGTTGTGGCGAGGCTGGAGAAGGATATACAGCAGTTGAGTAGTCGATGTTGGGAGTGAATGTCATTGTGTGATAAACTCTATGAGTAGGTCAACCTGCACAGTGGCAGCACTCTCCCTTTCAAGCGTTATCTTTGCATAGAAAAGGAGTTCGATAAGGGCCGGTGTGGCCCGCGGGGCTAGGTCACCCGTGCGGTAGAGGATCACTAAAAGCGCGTCGGTAGTGGCTGGTAGCAAGCTGCACCTCTCAGGCTCTCTCGCCTGCGAAGGGTTGTCTTGGCGTGTAACGAAAGGAGAGAAGAGACGAGTACCGTGCAATTATGGTGCCCCTAACTGTACGCCCGTTTTCTCACTGTACGGTCTGTGTTGCGTGGCTGGTTCGTGGCCGATGTTCGGTGACTCAACTCACTGGGTGAGACGCGTCGCGTGCACGCGTAACCCAGTCTTCCTCTCCTGACGCGTTATTGCAATTAACGCGTGGCAGAACCAAAGTACCTGCTCGCAGAACGATATGTAGCTTTCTTTGCTTTTGTGTAAGACCCGCTCTGCCCTGTTATCCACCTCTGAACGCCCAGCTTTTCCCGTTCGTTAACTGGTGTCTCGCGATAACAACCAGGGGTGTTTCTCCCCCTTTGAGCACATACCCTGGACGTGGGTGACGAACCGGAGCTGAAAGAGCAATACATAGGCTCCGTTGGTCACAGGTCACAGGTATCTACTTAATAATAAGATAAAACATTGATGGAGAGGAATTTTTCAAATTTATCGCAAAGAGTAATGCACCTCCAAGTCCTTGGTGCATTAGCTAACTTCTAGTGAGAGGATGAGCTCTCACGTTGCCATCTCATATCTAACTGTGGTTGAAGCCACTCATCAGGCGTAAATAACCACCACTAAAACAAACATGTTATTTATCCCTCTCACGCCGTTGCCTTTGCAAGTTGCACACATCATTTCCATCCCGTACCCAAACGCCGGAACCCCTCCTCCCTTCGCACGACTCTTGATCCAAAACGAGTGCCTAGCTAATGTCAAAATCAGGAAGCGAGCTAAACAGTGAAGAACTATAGCATAATCGATCGATGAAACTAGGGTCCAGTTCTGGTATCGCCGTTTCTTGTGTCCCTTGCACTACCGTCGAGTCCGCAGGTCTATTATTCGCCTGCCCAGACTCACTCGGTGTTGACGTGGTCAAGGCGATGGATTTTGACAGAGGCTCCGAGTTCCATCTGTCCATTGACTCTGATATGAGAGTCGCAGCACATGACCGTACACGGTGGTATGCAGAGTCTGCCAAGTTCCAGGTTCTCTTCAGATTCTTCAGACATCCCAGAATCAGCGTAATCCGGTTGTAGTGATGGTCGAAGCACTCATCAGAGTGACTATTTGAAGTAGCCAATTGTATCAATCCACAGAGAACAAGCGCTGGAATGATGCAAGGAGTGTGCTTCTGGATGTTGGGACAGAGAGAGATGTAATCCGAGATACGCCTTGAAGCTTCGGTTGCTTTGATGCTGTGGACGAGGCGAGTTGAGTTTGACAAAGACTGGGCTTGCGCCATAGGCCAAAAAGGGTCCTCGTTGCTGCAGAGAAGAGGGTGATAGCTGCTGCGTGGAAGATGGAGCAGCATGCCGGCATACGCGATGATTGCGTGTGCTTGAAACATGATCTCATCAATGTTTCCGTAAGAGTCCACGATATCCAACTTCTTGGTGGGTAGGTGATTTGACCAACTGACAAGCGCATTCTCGACCGCTTGCAGATGATCACGGTGATAGTCTCGTAATCGGTTCAAGACAAGGACTCGTCCCAAGATGGAAATTGCCTCAATCCGATAACTGAAGGACGAAAAGATGATATCCTCTTCAAACAGCACTCGACGTTTGAAGTCGAGAATCTTGCGGGGCTCTGGGATGTCGTGTGTGCCCGTATAGAGCGACTCTTCGCACGGCAAAGGCACTTCTGGGCAGACGGCACTGCAGCGGAATGAAATGGTCTTTTGAGGAAGTGCCATGATGACGTCGGTGATGAAGAGCTCCCACCATGTCCTCCGCAGACTCTCGGCTTCGATGGATCTCTCAGGGTGTTGCGATGATGCGTAATCAGCGCGGTGAAGGCCAATATCAAAGGCGATAGTCGTGCAGTGTGAAAAGGCATCTTGTGCCTCGGTAAGGTCGCCTCGTGAGAATAATACGATGGCGTAGATCAACCAGGCTTGAACCATACATGGCGACTTGTCCGTGCTGGACGAAAGCTCAGTAGCAACTTTTGTCTTGAGCTGTTCAGAAGGACTCAGTTGGACATAGTGAGATCCCGCAAAGTCGACCACGAGCTGTAGATAAGTGGGATATACCCGAGAGGTATACATGGATGCCGGGACCAGTATGGGGTGAGCATTGTGAAAGTTCTCGTAGTACATCCGAATGAACCGCTCACTGTCGGTTGGAGGTCTGCTTATCGATGAAACTTGACCCTGGTTGCTGAAATCTTTTGGTCCGAGGCCAGGCCAGAGCAGGTGATCGGTGCTTATCCCGGAAAAGTACGAGAGAACATTTCCATCCGCTGGAGCATCATCCGTCGCCGATAGTCGAGACGGCTCTGAACGAGGGACCTCTGGCGCAGTCGGAGAAGAAACACTGATACTTTCATCATCACCGGGTCCAATTGAAGGCCGAAGCACCTGAAGTCCCCTCCCAGCGGTAAGATCCCTCGGCTTTCTCCTTCCGCCACGTCGCGAAGGCTGATAGTTGCACGGTGTCGCATTCTGAACGCATCGCGAACACGTCGGTCTCTTGCCATCGCATTTGAGATGTTGTTTCCTGCACCCGGTACAGGCGAGGGATGCGAGCCCGGTACTCTTTGTGATCCTGGGAGCTGCCATTGTGTCTGGGGATGGTGATGGAATCGTGCCACCTTGTGTGTTCGGGGTTTGAAGGGTCTGATCGGGAGGTCGGGGACTTGGCGGGTGATTTAGTCGCCGAAGGGATGTGATTGGTTAGCGAGTCGCCGATAAAGCATTCACCGGTCTCAGAGATAAGCCTCGTTTTCAACCTTGTCCATCATGCATTTCATTTCATTCTTCGTTTAACTTTATATCCTGCATAACACATGCCAGCCAACGAAAGATGTGCGATGCCTTTCTTATCTGATCCAGCCCAGTCCAGAGCAGCCAAATCCTCATCACCCTTCCTGGACAAAGCCCTCGTACTTCCAATAAATCTCAAAATCCAACTTTTCATAAAATCCCCGGATAAAAACTGAGTCAATGTAAATCCCCTCGATCCCTCTCTCTCGTAGAATTTCCATGGCTCTCACCACCATGGCCAATCCAACGCCTTTGCCCCTTGCGGACTCGCTCACGCCAACGGCAGCGACCAAACCCGTCTTTTCCTTTGATGGGAGCAGAGGCATAAAGGCATAAGTGTCGCTGATGATAGATGAGAAAGAGGACATCCATGTCCAACCGATTTGCTCGTTTGTCTCAGGGTCGATGGCTACCAGTGCTTCGTGGTGCTGCTTATACGCTGCAAGGGCTTCGTAGCCAATGCACCATCCCCTCTGCGTTTGTGTTAGTCTTTGACCATATATGGGGATAGTAAACGACTTACAAAATTCGCCCGTTGTTTAGTAAGGCACTCTTCCTCGAGTTCCGGACACCATGTACGGAACTTGACATTGACCTTTGAGATTTTCTCCATGACTTCAGGTGGTGCGATAGGACCCTCGCGGATATCCTTGAAGAGATCGATCGCCGACCTCTCCGGCTTTCTGCGGAAGCCTATAGATCGGTGAGCATCTTATTCAAAAACTCAGTTGAATGTGCATACCTCTATGAATGAAAAAGTCTTTCACTTCTTGCGGAAAATCGACCGGCATCTGCGGCCAGAACCGAGGAGTCTGACCTCCAATCTGCACAGACTTGAGGACCCCTCCATTGGCCTCCCTTATCGCAGCCTTTGCCTTTTCCAACAACGCAGTACCGAGTCCCTTTCCTCGATGCTCAGGCAATACACCAAGGACATCTATGTGACCAACACCGTCTGATAGATAGGCAATGACGAAGCCATTCTCATGGATATAGTGATGGCCGGGGAGGAGAGGCAGAAACTTTTCCAATCGCTGTCGTTCAACTGGCCATGTTGGGAAGATGATGTCCCACATGCGAGACAACTTTTCAAAGTCTTGATCGGAGTTTGAAAACTCCCTGATGTCATACTTGGTAGCAGGGTTGTCGGTTTGTTCAGCCATGTTGAAGAGGGGTGATCTTGATGTTTCACGCAAGAAATGAATGGCAGGGTGATGGGAAAGCTAAAGTGCATTTATTTAACTTTATTCAGAGGAGATACGGGATCTATAATAACTTAATCGTCTGGATCATATATCGCGTATCAGATGTTAATCGATCCAGAAGGATGAGGCAGAAGGGGTTGAACGTGGCCTGATGATCTTGTTGGTGCGTAAGCGAGCGTGGCGAAGTGCGTACACCGCCGCGCGTAAAGACCGAGCTCGAAGGATTTTCGCACATGAATATCGCATTCGCAATCATGCCTAACTTGGGAAGGTGAGTCAATTAGCATGCGAAAGACCGAGAACTTGCATATTCGAAACGTCATAATATCTCGTCTATGGCCTTATTAAATCTGCCAAGCAATATTCAGAAGTCCAAAAACGCCAACCAACAAACATTATATCCTAGACAATCTCGCTCAATATCCTACCCAGAACCAATGTCCCTATACCCCGAAAACTGTGGTTTATGCATCATACAATGTGAAAGTCGTGATGTGCATGATCGTCCCCCACTTCAGTCTTTTCCCGGCATGAGCCAGGGGGTCGAATTGGGAGTGTGAGTTGAGCCTCCAGTAGCTGGCTTCTCAGATCGTCCATCTCATTCGAAATTGCCGTAGTATTTTCGTCGCAGCTTGATGTTGAAAAGGGAAGATCCCTCCCGTCAAGAGGGAAGAGATTATTCGCCTTCAGCCAATCGTCATTGGCAAACTTGGACAAGTAGTTCCGGATACCATCAGGCATCACAACAACCACCTTGTCACTCTCCTTAAAGTCAAAGTCCTTGACGGCCTTGAACATGGCAGCCATAGCCGCGCCGGAGCTTCCACCCACCAAGAGTCCTTCTTCAGCAATGAGGCGTCTCGCAAGGTAGAAAGATTCTCGGTCAGTCGTCTTATACCACTTGTCCACAATATTGCGGTCTAGTACACCAGGGACGAATTCACCGCCGATGCCTTCCACCTCATGGGGCTCATGTAGATGCTCTTTATTGAGAGAATCAGGAGCCGCCAGGATACTTCCTTGTGGGTCGGCTCCGATGGCCTTGATGTTCTTGTCGTGTTTCTTCAAGCCCCTCGCGAGTCCTGTGATGGTGCCCCCGGTTCCAGCACCGGCAACGATGGCGGTAACTTTACCATTCATTTGTCGCCAGATCTCTTGGGCGGTTGTCTCCTCGTGTGCCTGGGGGTTCTCGGGGTTCCCAAATTGCCCGAGGATATGGGCATTTGGAAGAACTGATTGAAGCCACGCGGCAAGTTGATGATGTGACTCGGGACTGTCCCAAGCAGCGTCATCAGGTGTTCGAATGATTTTAGCTCCAAGGGCGCGAAGAATAGTCACTTTCTCAAGTGACATCTTGCTGGGAAGGGTGATGATGGTCTTGTAGCCCTTCAAAACAGCAACAAGAGCCAGTCCGATGCCACTATATCAAGTAAATAGGTTGCAGAATAAACGTGGAATGTAACTTACGTGTTTCCACTGGTCGGCTCAATCAAGGTATCACCGGGCTTGAGTTTGCCAGCCTTTTCGGCCTCTTCGATCATGCGAAGTGCCACGCGGTCCTTTGTGCTCCCTCCCAAATTGAAGAACTCAGCCTTGACCAAAACCTCACATTTGATGCCCAAAGCTTTTGGTAGCTTGTTGAGGCGGATGAGGGGAGTTTCTCCGATCAAGTCGATGGCATTGGAGATGCTATTGGCGGGTGTGAATGCTTCGGGGGTGACGGACGACATGTTCATGGTGGAAGTGGTATGACTGTCTTGTGTAAAGATGCAGAAGACAAGAGAGAGTATGGATTGGTAATTTGGAATTTATGATAAAAGAATCGGTGAGTTTAAATAATACCAAAACATCACATGTTGTCTGAACCTCAGGGTATTCATTCTGAGTCGGCGACGGAGCATTCGCCGATAGTCGCTAAGCAACCCCGGGCGGAATGGTCCGAAAGAGCGGTCGCTGAACTCAAATAGGGTACAGCCAGCCACTTTTGACTATCACTGACATAGGTAGGTTTAGTAGCTAGTTCCAAGAGCCAAGACGCGGCGCGGAAGACATGGATAACATTGCATTCGTGGAAATTGATCGCATTCTCACACTTTTCCGTATTGATGTAAAACTTAAGTTGAAACTTGACTTCTTTGCCATTATGACTGGTTCGCTGCAATTGAAGAGGTTGGTAGATCGTCAGATCGACATTAACTCAACCTTAATCTTCACTTATTATCTGGCAGAGCTGAGTTGGTAGAGTCCAGCCATCCACGTTCGGCTCGTGTTGCGACACTGTAAGCCACAAACAAAGAGCATGTGATAGCAGTATTGAATTTATGGAAGGTTAGAGTTTGTTAACCTATGAGGAAACTTAATCTATTGTTTTCACAAAACACCTGGTGAGTTGAATAGGTACTCTCATTGAATGGTTGAGGCGAAGAGAGGATCAAGTAAGTTTAGCCACCCTGTACCCCTGGAAAAGAAAGCCGGACTTTTCGTAAATCCGCAGCCTTTAGCAACCACTGTTAACGGCCAAGAAGGGCATAGCGTTTCGACTTGGTGGCTCCTCGCTGCCAAGAGCTTCCTCCTTCTGCTTCGTCCAAACTTGGACCTACTTACACTTTAACACCTCAACATCAAGATGACGGTGTTTGATATCGACGAACAAGATAATCTTGCCCGTATGCAGCGAGGAGATCTGTACTATGCTTTCACGCCACAGCTTGTGGCTGCTCGGAAGCGCTGCAAGCAAGCCCTTGCGCGACTTAACACGGCGGGGGAATCGACCCGTAGAGAAATTGCAGAGCATTGGAAAGAGTAATCGACTTGTGACTTTGACAATTGATGGTGCCTCTGACAAATACTAGCATCACCAACGATGAGCGCCCTCTTCCCCCGCCAGCGGCAACAGAGGACGAAGACGATGCTGTTCTTCACGAATACCCGTGGATAGAGCGCCCTATCAACATCGACTATGGGACAAACGTCAAAGTTGGGAGCGGCGTCTTTATTAACTTTAACTGCACTATGATTGATACGTGCACTATATCCATCGGAGCCCGTACCCTTGTCGGCCCTAATGTGTCCTTCTTTAGTGGCACTCACCCTCTTGATCCTGATCTACGTAATGGAACAAACGGACCTGAGCTAGGTCGCCCGGTGATAATCGGCGAGGACTGTTGGATAGGAGGGAGTGCCATGATCCTTCCCGGTGTGACGGTTGGAGATGGATGTACTATTGGAGCTGGGAGTGTTGTAACAAAGGTGAGCCAGATGCTCCATAATGGCGAAGCACATTCTAATACGTTTCTCTAGGATGTTCCTGCGTATCATGTTGTTGCCGGAAACCCTGCCAAGATTATACGCAAGATAGAACGCAAGCACAAGGCCGAACAAGAAGCCAAGCAAAAGGCCCAGGAGACGTAGCATGCCATGTAAGGTGATTCTTGGTGAGCTGGATCGATTGTTATCGCTCAAGGAACAGGAGATGAGCCCGATGCAGGTCTCGGATGAAGGTGATGAGCTGGACTATCACAGTGCATTCCATGGGTGCACAATGTAAAATACTGTCAAGATTGACAACCGAGAAACTAATTGAGTGAAGAGGAGAGAATGTATAATGCTCCATTTAACTCAACATTCCTTATTCTGACTGTATGCCTCACTTCAGCTTGAAACAAGTTGAATACAATAACAATTAGCAGCTATGAAATCACTAACAAGAAGACCAAAACAAGTTCCGTGGTTGTGCAAGAGGTCAAGTGTGGTTGCACCGGCAAGCAAACCATCCGCCCGACCGTATCCAACTTTTACCATCCGGCTGGATCCTGCAAAATGGGAAGCCTCGAGGAAGGTGGTGTTTTTAATGCAGAGCTTAGAGTCTATGGAGTCAAAGGCCTCCGAGTCGTTAATGTTGGCCTTATGCCTTTGCTTCTGGCTGCGCATACAATGGCAACCATATACGCTGTTGAAGAAAAGGCAAGCGAAAACCTTGTGTAGCATTTCAAGATTACTGACAATTTGAATAGGCAGCAAATATCATGAAGCGCTCCTGGCCCAGTGTTGAGCCGCATCAAGACGGCTTCGCTCACTGGCAATCGCCACGAGCTCGGTTTGCGTTGTGACTGGAGACATCACATCTCGTGACAGTTAGCTCAGCGTTTTGTTATCAGAGAGGCTCTAGGACACGTTTCATCACTTGCCATGGGAAGAGCAAGTTGAAAACAAAGTTTGTTGAGGTTATCGTGATTGCTCAAGTGAGTTTAGGCTACAGTCTCAAAGGTCAGCTGCCAATGCAAGATTAGTATCGCAATGAATCCAAGACTACAGAATATCAGATTAAAGGTATGAATTAAGATGCGACTTCGCCTCTCCTGGCTTTCCCTGGTTCACCCGCAGGTCTTTAGTGTTCACCCTTGCCTGTAAACTTTCATCAGACTTTTAGTCATTGCATCTGCACATTGAATGTAAAGTAGATGCGACTATCATTCTACTGGGAATAATTGAACATAAATAAGCTGAGAGGCCCCATGGATGTTCAGTTTCCAATCCAATTCATACCTCACACTCCTCTCATACCAAGTACCTGATCGATCTCCTTCTTCTGCCTATTCACAAATCAAGATGACACGTTACACCAGAACGGGCTCTCGGGAACCCGATGTCGCATCTTTCTCTTTTGATCCCAACACGACGGCCTCTACCAGCCATGGGTTTGAAAAGACGCCGCGCTGCCAGAGTCCTCAGCCCCATCAAGCGACTCGGACTGACTGTCAGCGAAGGCAAACGACGAACAAACAAAAAGGGCAAGATGACGATTTCTGGATTTTCGTCGCGACTGTTCTTGCTTGCTGTGCATTCTTTATCGGTCTTGTAATTTACCTTTCTACCGGAACGCCTGCGAGATGGCCCACGGCCGGCGCGATCAACGACATTGCCACATCTCATACCAACTGGCAGAGGACATACGGCATTGGCACTCAGCATGGAGATATCCCAAAACTCATCAAGTCTTGCGAAACAACCATGACGCACATGAGGGTTGCCATCAAGGATTCCGACATGCGGAATCTCCAGAGTCTCGAACAGGAAATGCAAGCCTTTTCTTTCGATACTGACAGGGCAATTACCAAATTTATCATGTGGGACAGCTTGGCTCAAGCAACAATCGACGAAACGCAGAATCTGAACAATCATGTCCTGGGATCCGCGGTTTCATGGAATGATGTGAGCGACGTCACTGGAAGAAACAGAAAACTACGTGAGCTGTTGAGCCACGAAGGTCGCAGAATTGGCGGGCGTCTTCAATATCTCAAGGAGAAACAGTCACCCTTGTTGTCTAGCCTAGACACGGTTGGCGTGCACTTGCGAACCATGGCAGAGTTCTTGCACGATGAAGAGGCGAGTCTTGATCCCAAGCACAAAGACTTGACAGAACGGGCAAATGTACTTGGGAGGATGCTTCAATTGGTTACGAGAACTCACAGGGTGATCAACAACCTTCAGGTCACTGTCAAAACGTCTGGAAGGGGTTTGGAACGACTACGGCAGGCAGTTTGGGGAATTGAGGACAAGTCACGCTGTGTGAGCAGGGAAATGCCTCTATGTTTGGACAACATTCAAGCTGCCGTCGACAGATTGGATTGTGTGTGGAAGCCTAGAGCTCAGCCTCAAGGGAAACAAAAGAATGGTGACCGGAAGTAGGGGGACAAGATTGGACTTGGATAGAATAGAAATCAATGCTGTTATTCAACTTGAAATCTCGGTGCCTATTCAGACAATGTTGAGCTGTCATCAACATCGTTGTTGACCGGCATCTCGATACCACGCTCCACCAAATACTTGGCAATCTTCGGCTCTTCTTGTATACACATTTCAAGAGCCTCCTCATCAACAGTGCTGATATCCGCGCCATACTCGAACAGTAACTTGACAGACTCGACACTCCCCCACGCAATCGCTAGAGACAGTGGTGTTTCGCCATTCTCATCCACAGCAGACACGTCGCTTCCACAGGAGAGAAGAGCACGGAGGGCATTGCAATCTCCCTGGCTTTGCGCAGCGATGTGTAATGCAGTTTGACCATCCTTGTTACGCCCTTCAAGCTCCTCTCTTCGTTCTGCCAAGGCGTGGATCAGAGGGGCCGAGTCCGATAGGTGCACGGCAAGGTGGAGAGGGCGAAAGCCGTGTGTGAAGGCATTCCAGTATTCTGAACTTTCCTCAAGTTCGTCGTAGGTGACTTCATCCTGGTACGGCCAGGCGCTAGCTGCTTGTAGATACGAGTCTATCGACCCCTGGCTGGCTGAGAGCACCATAAAGTCGGATATGAAGGATTTAGGAATGTGTTGATGGAGATTGGGAGCCAACATCCTTGCAGCGTACCAGAGATATCTGTTGTTTTTGAACCGTTCGTGAAGTTCATCCGATGATGCGCAAGCCCCGTTGGAGAATTCAGGCTTGCATAGATAACGTATCTGCGCTGTTGTACAAAGCTCTTCGTATTCTCTGCCAAACTCTTCATGCCGAAGATAATTCTCCAGAAGAGGAGACCGAATGCGAATAGTTTGGTTCTCATCGCTAAAGTAATAAAGCCCAGCGCAAATCTCAATGACGTCCGAGGCGGTGTATGGAGATCCGTCCTGCTGGAAGATCTGCCAAGCGTTCAGGGCGTCTACTGCCATTGGTATCGTGAATTCATATCCAAACTCGCTAATTTTGACGAGGTGGTAGAGGACGCAACAAATCATTTCTCTCCACCGAGTTGATCTGATTTGTGTCATTATGGTCCGACAGAATTGCTGCATGGTGTCAGAAGACAACTGCCCTAAAGTCGACGCCATCAACATAGACAGAGTCTCTATCGCTTCTGAGGGCTTGGTACATAAGTGCGGTAGAGGCAGAGGCGGAAAGCTAGGCGCATTGTTAGCGGATGCAATAAGAAGAGGTGGGAATAGGTACACTCCGTCCCAAACGTTAGGAATTTTGGTCCCAAGCAGTGTGTCTGCGTCTGACAACTCAAGAGGTGAAAGTCCTTGGAGGCCACCTTGTAATTCCGAGGTAAGATAGTTTTTCAGTTGAACAGCACAAGGCCTAGCATCGACGACAGAAACCTCAAATTGGGCAGCGAAATCATTGGGGGGTGGATGACGGCTGGTTATCAGCACTTGGAACGAAGCCTTTTCTTCATGGCCTCCGACGGCGCGCATTAGTGTATTTAAACCTTTAGCGGTCGCCTTGCCGATCCCATCAAAGACAACAAAGACGGTTCCGAATTCGGAGGCTAGTGTCCTCAAAATCGAGTCAAGTTCGTCGTCGTTAGTGTCAGAGAATTTGGCCAATGCGGTTTGGAGAGTAGCGGAGGAGGTTGGCAACTGCGATGCGAGTTGCCTGGCCACGGATGACAGTCGGAGGTTCCAATCGGCCATGTTCCGATGTTCGTAGCTCTTGTCAGTGTAGACGACAGCAACTGCAGAGTTGTTTGCTAGTAGTCGGTCATCCGATCGGATATGGTTGACGACTTTTGAGCTGGGAAAACATTAGCCATCTTCTCTCCTCGACTCTTTGTTCTAATGGTGCACCTCAGGAATGTCTTGCCAGTTGCAGCTGTTGCATGTCAGCAATAGTAGCCATGGTGATTGACCTTGTGCTATCACCTGGACCATGGAGCCAGAGGAGCTGGGGACCGTTTCCATTCAGCCAGCGTCGTATCTCTGAGACGTGAAGAAACGATGGACACACTCCGGGAAGACGTGCAGAATCAAGCGCTTTCTGTCTGCCAGCAGCACGATCCCCGGGGTTCAACTGTCTGATGATGGAACTAATGGCGTCGTCGTCCATTTTGGCAGAGCTTGAACAATTGTTTGAGCGGCGCGTTGATGTGTAATTCAAGTCTTGTTTCACGCCTTTGAAGGTGAGCGTGAATGAGACGGGCAAGGGGATCTGCTGCCTGGAAAAGTGGGTTGCTCAATGTCTGACATGACGTGAATTGAGCACTGCTCAGCTTACCTGAACCAATACAATCCTCCTGAACGCAAAGGTTGCCCATTTAGGTCGTGTGCGTGGGCAGTCCTCACTAACAACTACAACTGTGTCTTGGGCGCTCGTCATGTCAATCCATCTGGGAATAGCTTCATTACTCAAGCACCTTATCAATCATAATTCATAATTCACCCCACACAACTTTAATTCCCGATCACCACCGGAATTTGCTGACAAATATTAACATATGCCCAACCAACATCCAATGAGCAAAGATATCCATACCAAGACCAAGAGTCTAGCCCCGATCTACCCCTCAATCGCTCATAAAACGTGCTCAACCCTCACGCCCTCCAAAGACAGCGCGAATATAAGAACCTGAGTCATTTCTCATACCTGTGACTCTTTACGGACTCAAACAACGTGATCATGTCTCCTCCGACAAAATATGCCGTCGCTCTCTTCCGGGGCTTCCAAGCCCTCGATGTCTTTGGCCCCATAGATGCCTTGAACTACATGTCGAGGACTCGGCAGATCTCACTCTCACTCTCCATGCTCCACACCTCACTCGAGCCCGTCACAACGCTTGTTGATTCGACTCCTGGTCAGATCGGACAGAGCGTGGTTCCAACACACACGTACGACAACGCGCCAGAGGATATTGAGGTTCTACTGGTTCCTGGAGGCATGGGAACGAGAGATCCGGAGAATATTGCCAGAGTGAGACAGTTTATCAAGGAGAGGTATCCAAAGTTGCGATACCTTTTGACGGTGTGCACCGGAAGTGCTATCGCTGCGCAGGCAGGTGTCCTCGATGGCAGGGAGGCCACGTCCAACAAGAGGTCATGGTCTTGGGTGAGTCACCATATCCTTTCTGCGGGTTTCCCTTTCTAACCCACCAATAGGTGGTATCTCAAGGACCAAACGTCAAGTGGGTAAAGGAAGCAAGATGGGTTGTGACCGATAACATTTGGACATCATCCGGCATCTCGGCCGGTATCGACATGATCTTCCCCTTTATTGCCAAACAGTACGGACAAGATGTGGCGGATCATACGGCGATCGGCTTGGAATATGTACGCAACACGGATCCTACAGTTGATCCCTTTGCCAAGTATGCAGGATAAACGGCATTGCAGTGGAGGCCCGGCACCCCGTCTTGGACATGGGCTACAATTCGCTATTATCGTAGGGATACCAGCAGTGCCAAGCCTTGGGCTGCCTGTATGTGAGAGCGTCACGCAGTCCCCTCACTTGTAAGAGAAAACACCCCCCTCATTCAGACCGGCTTCCTTCGGATATGCTGTGTCTCGTAGTCAAGTGGATACCACAAATTCCTGTCTCACTCCATCCCGCGTCATGTCTCGGAAAAGCCGCTCTCTTTGCCGTCTTGGTATGTGATTTGCAACGTGTTTGTTCAAGTGCTTATCTGAAAGAGCTACGCGAGGTAAGCTATTGAGAAATCCAAGAACCAATATCTGACACCCAATTTGATTGAAGATATCGGCAACGGGTTGGCAGTTTGGGCTTATTGGTTCGCTTGGCTTTGTGGCTGGCTGTCGTACCTTGAATCGGCTGGGATCATCCACACCTCAGCTCAAAGAAGTGTGCGTAGAATGGGACCTTGGGAAGGTGGGGACAGGGTGAGGGAAGACAGAGGTTGTGTGACAACAGCTGGATAAATACATTAATGCCCCTCCCTTTTTCGTTTCTTTCTTCCTCTTGATCCAGCCCTGCTTTCCGTTATCTGTCAAACGCCAAGATGCAGGAATCAACCATACACAACATGTCTCGGGGCCTGTGCCGCCTTCTACAGACGCTTTTGAAACAAGGAAGGGGTCTCACAGACTTTATCACAACTTTGATCCCCCAAAATCCACTGTTCAGGCGTATACTCGGACCTCTCGCCATAGTTGGCACTTGTTATGGCCTCAATAGTCTCCTCAACAGACTCGTACTCAACACTCGAACAGGGGCACATCTATGGGACTGGAAGAAAGAGATTGTCCTCATCACGGGAGGTAGCGGTGGAATGGGATCTCACATGGTGAAACAATTTACTCGGAGAAACGTCCAGGTTGTATCTTTCGACATTCAACCACCTAAGAAAGCTCTACCAGCAAACGCACGATTTTATCAAGTGGATGTCACCTCGCCAGAGGCGATACACGAAGCAGCGGAACAGATCCGTCGGGATATTGGCGATCCAACCGTTCTTATCAACAACGCGGGAGTTGTACTCGGCAAGGATATTCTAGGCTGCAGCAAAGATCAGGTCAAACGCATGTTTGATGTCAACATTCTTGCGCATTTCTGGCTCTCGCAGGAGTTTCTGCCGTCCATGATTAAACAGCAGCACGGTCATATTGTCACCATGGCTAGCATTGCCAGTTTCATCACGATTGCTAGTAACGTCGACTATAGCTGCACGAAAGCTGGATTGACGGCATTCCACGAGGGACTAGCGCAGGATTTGAAGCATAGATATAACACCAGGAATGTGTTGACGAGGTGAGTTCGGTCATCTCTATTCCCTCACGACCTCCCCGCTCACAGCATATCAGTATCATCTATCCCTACTGGGTTCGCACACCCCTCATCCAAAACCTCACTGCGCACCCAACTTTCCACGACCCGCTTGATGAGCCAGACAATGTTGCTGAAGCTATTGTCAATCATGTGATGGGATGCAAGAGCGGAAGAGTCGTGCTACCTGCCTACGGCGCTTTATTATCCGGCCTCCGTGGATTTCCTTTGTGGTTGCAAGAGTTGATCAGGGACAGTAAGGCAAACGTTCTACGCGACACTACGTTTTAATACATAATTTGTTTAAATGGACTTCAATCCGTCACCCGTGCCTCAAGACCGCTTTCTATGGGTTCAGTATGCTAGCCGAGAGTAAAGGGGGCTGGAATACTATAGAACATTTGCCTTCCCTGATAAGCCCCTGCGTGACATGAGTAATAAGAACAATTGATGCCGGAACGCTACCTTTTAGAGAGATGACCTTACAGGCCGAAGCTTTATATTCGCTTCCACCCAGCCATTTGCGGTAACATACGGTGCTCTGCCCCCACATCTGTCAGGGCATTCGGATCTATCTTCCTGGGAGCTAAGCGGCAGTTTGGACAAAGTCGGAGTCCGACATGCAGCTCGCATCGCCACCCATCGTCCAGGCTGCTGGCTCTTTATTCCGTACTCTTTCTACGTCGGGCAAAGCGCAGGATTTACTACAGGGATCTATCTATAACAAGGTTATTCCGGTCGGTAGCGCCGGCTACAGAATCTTGCCTAGTCTCCGAATCACCACTCAATTACTAGAGATGCAGTCAGCTTGGTGACCCCTGCAGGTCAGGTCCAAGGCGAGATTCGGCGGATCTTCATTCCGTTGCGGGAGCTGAAATGAGGCATTCAACGCCATGCCCTACCATATGATGGCGACAATATGCCAGTAAAGCTGAATTAAGAAGCTCAAATTTACATGTAACACCAAAAGGTCAGCCTCTGTTCCTGTGCAACAATCTCATCTACAGCATTGAGCCAGTTATCGCCGATGCGGAGCAAAGCTAGCGGCGTGGCGGGCTCAACGGTTGACCCGCCAAGCCAGACCGGTGCTTCAAGTTCTGCAGGGCCTTCGGACTTGGAATGGCTTCCCATTCGAATACAGATCTCGCCCGTATCCGTACTCGGACGGATTAACGCAGGGCTAGCCCGAGGATAAGCAACCTTTCCTGCGGAGTAATCAAGTTTCGAGGTAAACGGGCCCCAGGCAAAGCAATTACGTTTCGTTCCTGGGTCAATTCCCGCATATCCTTGACGATCTTAAGAGACATTTGGAAAAGCGCTTGGGCCATAAATCTGAGTGGCTTTTCTGTCTTCTGCAAGCCTTCTGGGGCATTGCTACGCTGTACTAGGTAGTAAGATTAAACATGTCCCGGCGATTGTCCCTGAGAGAGGGCAATACAAAATCCTTGATTGCCCAGGCCTTGGGTGCCTGTTCTAGGCCCTCAACTACTGTTCAGCCAACATGATTCCTCCTTCCGCTAGTTCTTTGTTGGCCTTGAGTGCCGTGGTGTCGACAACGTGGGCTGCCACTGACCCTGTACTGGAGCCTAAGAACTTCGACGTTGCTGATGCCCTTCTTGATCTTGGCGTCAATGTGACTGAGATCCCTGCCTTGGCTAAGGACTCGAAACGATCGACAGCTGGTTGCGCTGCTGCTGTAAGTGAAGATGTCGATGTGATGTCCGTCTCTTCTAACCTCAATAGTGCAAATCACTGAAGTTCCTCTATGGAGATGCGGCCATAGAGACAAAGGGTGAAGTCGCTTACGAAGCCTTCACAAGCTCATTCTGGTCCGCAAACCAAGGCGACGTCGACCCTCACTGCATCTTCAAGCCATCAAAGGGAAAGGACGTATCCGTTGTTGTCCTTCTGTCTCGTTTGACACAATGTCCCTTTGCCGCCAAGAGCGGTGGCCACGCAGCCATGGCTGGGGCGTCCTCGGTTGAAGGTGGCATCACCATCTCCTTCATGAACATGCAGGGTGTCAGCCTTTCCAAGGACAAGAAGATTGCTTCTATTGAGCCTGGAAATACCTGGGGTCCTGTTTTTGAGAAGCTTGCCAAGTCTGATGTTACTGTTATCGGGGGACGGTTATCCAACATTGGTGTTGGAGGACTCACGACAGGAGGTGGCATCTCCTACTTTTCCAACCTTCACGGCTGGGCTTGCGACAACGTTGACAGCTACGAGGTAAAAACCCTTTCCTTTCCACATTGACACCACTTCTGACTGACAACCAGGTGGTTCTTGCCAATGGTGCCATTGTCAAGGCCAGTGCCAACAAGTACAAAGACCTCTACTGGGCCCTCCGCGGCGGCGGCAACAACTTTGGTCTCGTCATCAAGTTCAACCTCAAAACCGTTCCCCTTCCCGGAGGTCAAATGTGGGGAGGCAACCGACTCTTCACCGAGGACAAGTTCCCCGAATTCACCAAAGCCGTCGTCGGTCTCGTCAACAACTCTCCTAAGGATCCCAAGGCCGGTTTCTGGGCTGTCTGGGGAGCTTTGAACGGCACAAAGATTGCTCTTCCTACTCTTTACTACTCTGAGCCTGATGGTGGTGATGCGGAGATTTGGGATGAGATTGATGCCATTACACCTGTGTCTGATACTACTGGGAACCAAGAGATTGGTGCTTGGGCTAAAAAGAACATGGAGGACGCCCCTATTGGCCTGCGTGAGATGTTCTATGTCATCTCTACCAAGGTTGATAGCGGTATCGTCGACTTTTTCAAGGATCTTTTCTTCGAGAAGCTTCCCGAAGTTGAAAACATCCCCGGCATCTTTCCCAGCATCGTCATCCAGGGAATCACCACTCCTCAGCTCAAGAAGATGCAGAACAACGGCGGAAACGCCCTCGGTCTTGATGTCAAGGATGGACCATTTCTCATCGTTCAGCTCAATGCCATGTGGCTGAACAAGTCCGATGATGAGGCTGTCTATAAGTGGTTGTCGGATATCATGAGGAAGACCAAGGATGAGTCCAAGGCCCGTGGTTTGGACAATGATTATGTCTACATGAACTACGCCAGTCAGTTCCAGGATGTCGTCACTACCTATGGCGCGGAGAACAAGGCCAAGCTCAAGAGTATCTCCAAGAAGTATGATCCTCAGCAGGTTTTCCAGCTGTTGCAGCCTGGATACTTTAAGCTGGAGGGAGCTCCTGTACCTAGCTCTGGGTACTTTTCGCACTAGATAGTCCCTTCTATGGCCTACTATTCGGTATAAAACTCTTCCAGGTAGTAAATATTATTTGTTCGAAGTATTTCGGGTTGTCCTCGGTATTCTGTTCTCGGGCTCTATGACAAGCTTGGAGTTATTGCACCTTGACCATGGAAACAAACGAAAAACGGGTTTAAGAGATATTACATTAAAGCAAAGCACGCTATTCTAGATAACACTACTCAATTACCACGAGATCTGTTAGGCCACCGCCCCTGTATCCTTCACAGCCTCTTTGCCCAGCCTTTTGTAGTCGTTGCAAATGCTCGCTACAACGCCCAGGCCAGCACCTGCGATGGCAATGGCGAATGTGAGCTTGAGGCCCGTCATATACGAAGCAACAATACCGACGACTTCTAAGGAAGAAAATGCGTCCCGGATCTCGGTAGCTCCAGTCTGAACGACATCTTGAACATCAATGCCAGGGACATCGCCGGGAAGAGTCCTGATCATGCTGTTCACGAAGGCTGCTTGTGCTGCAGAGTTGAACATAGTGCCTCCAAGACACTGAAATACTACAGGAGGTTAGTAACAACTTGGCTCTTTTATGGGGGTTGACTGACGCAAGATCATTGCCGTGACCGATGATATGTCCTGAGGGGCCGCACTAGCTTGGGAAACGATAATGGGTACCTGAAGGGCAACACCCCAGCCAAGTCCACCGAGGATCTGATACCCGATCCACTCGCCCATGCTAGAATCAACATCTAGAGTGTATAAGAGTCCTGCACCAATGACACCAAGAGTCGAACCAAAGATCATGACAGGGACACCATGGCCCGTAGCGCTGATGAAGATGCCAGAGACAATCATGGAGATTGTAACGGCAAGAATGAGAGGCAGGTTCTTAACGCCTGACATGATCGCAGTCGAGCCACCCACGCTTTGGAAGTAGATAGGCAGGTAGTAGATAGTCAGATAATACGGACCACCAAAGAAAAAGATGAACATGGTGCTCATGCCGATAGCTCTCTTCTTGAACAGACGAGGAACAATCATAGCTCTCTCGTCCAGACGCCATTCCCATCCTACAAAAGCAGCTCCGATGGCGACAAAGCCGACAAGTAGACCAATGACAGTCTTGTCATCCCAGGGGAGACTCTGTCCACCGAATTGAAGTGCCAGGAGATAACAAAGCGTAGCGCCGACAAGAATGTAGGCTCCGATTAGGTCCATCTGCATCAGCTTCTCTGGCCAGCTTGCAGCGACAGGGCGCGCACGGGTGGGTGTTTGGAAGAACAAGATGATGATGGCTGCTCCAAGACCTCCTACTGGGAGATTAATCCAAAAACACCAGCGCCAGGACACCTTGTCGGAAAAGACGCCGCCAACTAGAGGCCCGATAACAGAGGCAATACCATAAGAGGCACCAATAATTCCTGTATAGCTAGCACGCTTCTGAGGCTCGACCACAAAAGCAATAATGGTATAAGCACCGGTGCCAATGCCAGCAGCCCCGAGGCCATTGATCGCTCGTCCGATAATAAACGTAGTCGAGTCGCGTGCGACGGCGCAGATCAGGCTGCCGAGCTCGAAAACGAAGACGGATGCGAGAAAGGTAAACTTGATGTTGAAGTACTTGTAGGCTTTCCCCCAAGAGGATTGGAAGCCGCCGTTGGTCATGAAAAAGGCAGTGCTGTACCAGGAGACTTTGTCGAGGCCGCGGAATTCGTCGGTGATTTTGGGGATGGCGGTTGCGACGATTGTCTGAGGAGGTTAGTTTGCGTTGGCTGTGGGGAGGTGCAGTGACATACCATGTCGAGAGAGGCCAAAAAGATGCTAAGTCCTAGAGCGAGAAGAATAAAGAAGAGCCTGAGGCCCGTGGGGTATTCGGTCGTGGTTGTCTCGTCATTTTCGCTCGTTGGGGTCTCATCGTTGTCTTTCGGGGTTGCTCCATCGATGTTGGTATTGGGGCTAGATCTAGTAGAAGATGAATCCCTCGAGAGGATCTTTTTCTCGCTCGTTTGTTCGATGTTTGTCGTATCACCAATCGTTTGGTCGTCACCCGAAGGGGTTTGTGAACGTGTCATTGTCGAGCCTCAGAGCAGAATATACTACTAAGATGCGACTGAGATCTCCGAGGTATGATGTGATGATCTTCTTGCACGTTCCATGGTAATGGGGAGATTGAATCACTTAGAAGAAAACTTGGTCCTTTATTGAAAAGAAGGGACAGTTCAATGTCTCGAGTTGAGGTTACATTTCTGCGGCTGAGCATAATTATGAATGCACAACCCTCGAGGGCCAATTACATCGCGAGTCTACGCCAAGTTATGCAAATAAGATCAACCTAAACGGGACATAGCGTTCATGAGTCATTTCGATTCACACTTGATGCTAAGATGCGAGATGAAGAATTGACACACCATGAGTCGAAATGGCCAAACAGACGTTTTGATCAAAGATTCAAAACCCAAAGCAACGTCTTGGCATCAAGCTCCCATGTTGGCGTCGTCGGTCATTCCGCATCATACACCACTCACTCATTTTGGCACAATCATGCCCGGTTTCTTGAATCATACCGAGCAATAGAGATGTCTTATTACGTGATCTATTTGCTGGCGTGACCGAATGGAAACTGTCACATATAGCAATCAAGTCTAGAAACCATTCGTATTCACTAGGGGCGGGGGACCCAGGGAGGCACGAGTCAGTCTTCATCTTGAAGCGACCCATTGAATCGAACAAAACAAAGCCAGGCTACAGAATGATGGATTAAGAAGACCAATCAACCGTAAGGTCATCTTTGTTAGGTATCTAATATAGGTAGTTAGTTGAAAGTTGATCCTTCAAGTATAGGTTAGGTAGCGTCGCAATAACTACCTTGACAACAGGGATTGATGATATCTGTCATTAATAGAGGGTAAAGATTTCGAAATGTTTTGATGCTCATCAAGATATCTTTTTTTGTTCTTGATTAGTTCAAATCGAAATGTCATACCAAATGCTGGTTCAAGGATGACCTGGCGTTTGTCAACTGACACTGACCTCGTCCACTTGGCCACTCCTTTCCTCGGTGCCAAGGCCTGGTGGCTGGGAACATCTATCCTAGGTACATGGTCCGCGCAGAGCTGATGTTAAACACCATCGGTTTAGTAGAGGTCTCTTACCACCTAGTAAAGCAGATGCAGATACGACAATAAATCAGTTATCAACGCATAGGTTGGTAAGCAGCCATCCACGTAGCGCATCCACGATGCTACCCTACGTGTTAGATTCACGCCAATTGGATCAGTAATCAAGCTAATGGATCTGGTTGGTAATCAACATAGGCTCTCTCTTGTTGGTGAAACTCCGACCTTGAAGTTGGCGCGTGAGACTATGGAGTGCGGACTTTTGAACTACTTTGGAGATTGCGGTATGATCGAGCCATGGCCTTGTAGATCCCTCTCTATCATCCTACAGTTGTTACAAGCCCATTTTCTTGGTCTATTAAAATGTTTCTATCTTGAACAAAAGATAAATACACTCTGATATCTATATTTCTAGGAAATTCCATAATTGTTCACACTGGTGTAGACGTACGGCCACCAGTCGATGCGGAGTTTCATCTTTAACACCAAGCGCTAAACACGGCGGACATTGACATTGTGGCTGGGTCAAGCTATAACGTCGATCGTAAGCAACGAGTTTGGAATCAATTCTAGCCTCTAATAGGTAGAAAATTTAAAGATATAAGTCGCGCCAAGCCATGAATTGTCGGCATATGTTTGAGACAAGTACAAACAAACCTTCTTCACCATGGACGCCAGTAATATTCCCACCACGATGCAAGCCTGGACTTTTAGCACTTCTGGTGCTGCAGAACAGATCCTGTCATTCAATTCATCGTTGCCTATGCCTCCCAAGCCGAAGGGATCTGAAGTCCTCGTCCGCATCTCACATGCCGCTCTATCCTCTGCCGGCAAAGCCCTCATGATGACCGTCCCATCTGCACTTCGAAAAGATGCCATCCCCGAACTTGACTTTTCTGGATGTGTCGTCTTGGCGGGCCCTGATGTCCCTCCCAGGCTTAGACATGGAACACCAGTCTTCGGAACTGTATCCAAGTATGCCACAGCCATGTCGGGCCATGGTACATTGGCAGAGTACCTTCTCATTGGCTCCGACTGCATCGCTATCAAGCCTACCAACATGACATTTGCCGAGGCTGCTTGTCTAAGTGTTCCTGGTCAGGTTGCCATGGAAATGATTCGACGCGCCCAGGTCAAGAAAGGGGACCGCATCTTGATCAATGGTGGCAGTGGCGCCGTCGGTACTGCTGCTATACAGTTGGCCAAACATGTTGGGGCCCACGTTGTGGTTGTGTGTTCGGGATCGAAAGCAGATATTGTCAAGAGCGTTGGCGCAGACGAGGTGAGAGGCTCAGGGTCATACATTACAATTAATACAAGCAGCTAATGGCAAACCAGATTGTCGACTATCGCGAAGTCAAGTCAGTTCCGGTGTTCCTTGCAGGAACATATGAGAAGGCCCCCTTTGATGCCATCCTAGACACGGTGGGATCACAGGAGTTGTTCGCCAAGTCACTGAGATACCTCAAGTCAGATGGAATTGTTGTCAACGTCGGCGAGGGGAATGGAGAGACGGGACAACTTTCTTTCGTCCTCCAAGCTCTCAGGAATACCCACCAGCCTTCGTTCTTGGGCGGTGTCCCGAGGAAATACATCACATTCAGTGCCCCTCTGACCGGCGCAAATGCAGAGCGGTTGGCCTCGCTTGCAGAAGAAGGGAAAATGCGCGTCTTTATTGACTCGTCGTTCCATTTCAAGGATGCTCTCAAGGCAAGTCCCCCATCCATTTCCACGTGTGCGAATTCACTAACACAGCAACCAGGCTTATGAGCGGTTCAACAGCCCAGATACAAGAGGAAGGGTCTTGGTGGCGATAGGAAATTTCGATCAAGTATGATATTCGACAGGGACTCACTGTAATTGATTGTACATGTTTTTGAACGATTCTGAGCCTGGGTTGGGAGAGATAGTGGGACAAGGAAGAAGACACATTCAGACATCTCAACATTGTTCGTATCAGTGATTCACACTCTTTGCCGCATTTCTCGCCATCCAACGCACACACATTTATCAAGCCCTATCAAAAATTACAATTACAGCTCTAAAATGCCTGCCCTCAATTCTCCTCTCACAGAATCTGCCTTGTCAGAGTGAGTCACGTGACAAACCGCCAAACCCCTCCCTTCTGCCTAGCCTCACAACTGCCTGGAGATTCTCACACATCACAACACCAAAGAGCACGAACACATCATGGCTCAAGAAGCCGATTCTTCGAGCATGAAGTTTGCGCACCTTCCAAATCTTCCGATTGAGGTGCTGCAGCCAATCCTCTCATTCCTCCCAAAAAAAGATGTCAAATCCGTCAGGCTTACGTCTCGCCTGCTCGCCTCCAAAGCGCCTCCTGCCCTGTTCAACACCGTCCGGATTTCCACCCTCAAGGCCGACCGCGATGCCTTCTTCAAGATTGCCGACTCCCCTCACCTTGTTCCCCATGTCAGCACAGTCGTCTGGGAAGAATTGAACGGAGACCATACAAGATTCGAGTCCGAGATCTGGAACTCCGGAACGACGATGCCAACGTTCCCCCCGGACGAATGGCCAGTCTTGACCGAAATCATGACTCAGATGCGAGATCTTTTTTGGGTCACAACAAAGGGCGAGCCAGATGACTTCCAAGAGGCCTTTTCCGCTTTCGTGCCCGAGTTCATCACCGCGCTTGACAGAATGCCAAACCTCCGTGCCTTTGTTTCGAAGCCCATGCACAACGAACGCCAGCTACAAACGGTTTCCTCCGGCTACCCAGTCACCGCAAGAATCGTCAAACGTCTCATTCATCACGACCAACAGAGGTGCACATTCAACACCGGGTTTCTCTCTGCTCTGGTACCAGCGCTTGTCCACATGGCACAACAGCCCGACAAGAGGGTGACTCGGCTCCTCTTTGCTGATGAAGCAACTACCAGGGAAACTGCCCTCAGCCATCTCACGAGCGATGTGGCCCTTGCCTTTTCCAACCTGGAACATGTCGATTTTTGCATTGGTGGAACTCCCCCGGCCGAGTGGCAATTGAAAGGGTTCATCGCTTGTCTCGAGGCTGCGACCAACGTGTCGTATCTTCACCTCTGTCGAGAAGCTGCCTATCAGGAGGAGGAAGGGGCTCCTAGGTTCTTACAGCTGATTCCAAAGCTGCCTCGTCTGACGGAAGTACACCTCGACGATATCTTGCTTCAGAATTCGATGGCCGATTTGCTTTGGCCCGGAGAACTTGATAATGACACGTCACCACTGGTGAAATTTGCTAAGCTTCATGCAAGTACCCTTCGCAAACTTCGCATTACTTCTTCAAAGATCTCTAGGTACATGTTGCAGTGTTTGTGCAGATTGAACACGTTGAAACTCGAAAGATTCATCATCGTTCCCGGACAAGATCTAGAGGAAGAGAGACATTGGCCGACTAAAGAAGAAAGCATCCTGCACCTTGTCAATAAAAAGGATAACCCCGAGCGGTACGAAGACATTGTCTGGGGGCCAGACGAAGATCCAGTGTTCACGCATAATTCAGTCTGGGAGATTGATGAGTGTCCAAACGCAGCGGTATTCGACACGCGACGGCGAGGATGGCGAACACGGGGCTATGAACCTGTGGAAGTGATGGCTCTTGATGAAGAGGCTGGTGAGCGAAGAGATGAGGATGGATTCACTCATGAGCTAGGTCTATGCCGAGTGCACGACCAAGTATCAGGTTTGTGGGTTGACCGTGATGGAATCTGGTATGATCCCAGAACCGATGAGGAGATCATGGAGCCAGAAAGACGGAGCTATGAGAGCGAGCGGGAGAATGAGCACAACCCTTGGGCTGTGAAGAATGAACGGGTGTGGGACTGGGAGTTGGGTCTCTGGAGAGATCAAGGCAGTGGCTCAACTGGGCCATTGCACAGGTTTGCAGTTGATCGAAACGACACTTGCGAGGTACTTCCTGAGAGGATCATTGACGACGACGCATTCTCGGATGAAGCTGACGAGGATGTCGACATGCGACCATTTTACGAACGCGAAGATGATGAGCATCTCATGAGACAACTCAGAAGCCCCAGATGGGGTTGGGGTCGTGACGAAAAGGATGGCATTTGGTACTGGCAAGTTCTTGGAAACAACGGCCACGGCTACCAGACCGAACAGTGGCTCTTTCGTCATCGCAACGGAGAGGAAGCCCTGGGAGAAGATCCTCTTGACTTTTGGTCCGACTGGCAGGGCAGTGAAGCAGGCGACGTAGCTGAAGCTACGCCGTTTGGATGGCGCTTCCAGGCATTCGTCGACCGTTGGCCTCGCGACACGTCTGGCAGTGATCTACCTCCCAAGGAAGAGATCGGCCAGCTTTATGGGGAGATGGTACGCTGGGAAGGGGATAAGAAACAGTTCTGGAAGAATTCGGTGCCTTTCCCTGCGGACTTTGATATGGATGACATTTCTGATTTCATGGCTTTCTGATTTCGCGACCAGATGGAATGGGAGGATCAAGGGTTGCTGGACAATGACTTGTCGCGGCTGGGAGCGACATCACGTTGGCTAGCAAGGCGTTACAGAGCGTGAGCTTGCGAGCGGAGGAGCAATAGAGGAATCAATTGACAGATCGTGTTTTTTCTCATGAGCCACACCAGCTCCTTTAAGTGTCTCGAATTCCTCTTGTTGTTGTGGATGGCGTAGAGGGCTTGAATGAGGGCGGTCGGCTGGCTGTAAGAAATCCAATGCCATTTAGAAGATTGACCCCTGTAATTTAGCGGCTGATGCCCTGGAGATGATGGGCCATTCAACGAATCGCCATCAGGCTTGAGGATTCAGCCTTGACCTTGTCGCCATAATGTCATGAGAGCCCAGAGATCTGGTCCGCCAATCTGCAAGATCCTGAGCTTCGATTACAAGGGGGGTCAGCCTCGCCGATTCCAGTCTCGAATCTGCCTCCCGTGAAGAGTCCAGAACACAGTGGGCCCAGAGCGCTAGACGTTAGTGGTGACGGGCGTTCAATAACCATAAATTAGGTAGGCTTCAGCGGTGACCATTGTCGCCAATCACGCCTGGGCTGTTGCCCTGGTTCAGCCCTACCATGGCAGCGGCGACTTTGCGAACCATGCTTCAAGGAACTGTCAGTGCTTTCCGATGGCTGTTGACCTACCCAAGAATGGTCTTTACAAGCCTTACTATGAAGGGACTCTTTTGGGGTTTCAATACACGCGGCTAGACCGTCGCTCGAGGACCAGATGTAGGTGCAAAGGTGCAGCTCAAGTAATGGTGTAGCTGACACTCTACAGGTTGACTTCACCCTGTACCGCCAGCTCGCTACAAAGGCATTCAAGGTGACCGAATACTTTCCCCCAGCCGCGGAAGAAGTTTGCTGCGCAAGGGAGAACGGGATTGACTCAGATCGACTATGTGCTCGGTGTTCAGTGGTCCAAGAACAAGGAACTCGCGAAAACTGCAGCAGGTCGCAAGGTGCGCGATGGATTCATCAACATCCAAAAGAGCGTCAAGAACGACCTTAGAACGCCAGTGTACAACCTCATCAAGGCCATCGACGCCCTCCAAGTCACCGTTGACAAGCTCCCCCTGACAACAAAGAAGCCCGAGTGGAGCTTTGGTGCAGCCCCATACACCCGATGGAGTGAGCACGAGATGAAAGTTCCCTGCGCGAAGGAAAAGACACAGACCTTCGCCTTGAATGGATGGCCCTCAGCTCCCTTCACGTGGACACAGGTCGGATCTTGTGAGTGGGGACCTACCAAGATCCCGTACTCCAAGAGCTTCATCCCTTATATCAAGCACCGCTTTGTTTAGTAATTCCTTTTCAGGAGTTACGTAGTCCCCTGCTTTATTAGACTTTCCGATTATCAAATCGCATGATCGAGATTCCTAGGCTTGAACCGGAGTTAACGTGTGCTAATTTGCGAAAATCTTGCATTGGTCCATGGAGTTTCCGCGGACAGTCCACGGATCGAGACTTTTCCCCACCACAGACGCAACGGATCAAGAATATCAAGATGGAATCAAAAATCAGACTTGTCCCAGATTGTATCTAGTTGCTGACCTGCATTACTACGTAGTAACCAGCTGACACACACGGCCTCGCTGTTAAAACTCACCGGAGTTTGATCATGTCACGGCCGAAATGGCCGATACGGACCCGACGACCGGAGATTGTATGGAGATCTGAGCCGAGGCACAGATCCAAACCCGGTTTAGTCATGCAAGCTCTTGTCAGTAGCGCCCGGGGTCTTGACCTATCACGACTCGAGCGCACCGAGTTACCCCCTGTAAGGTGGCCAAGGGTGATATCATTGAGGACCGGATTTCATGTCAGGACCCTCCGACTTGGTCGGTATCGGGAAGTCGGCGGGCCCGACGAAGGATTTTCTTCACAAGGTGTGTCTGTTTTTTTCTAGAATTCTTGGACCCATGCCGAGGCTCCTTTTGTTTAAATAGTTCCCATTCCCTTGTCATGGATCTTGTCCTTGGCACATACAACCACAGTCGATCACAATTCCTCACAAGGCCAAATTCTCGAAATGGCTGAAGTCGACAACATTGAAGCCCCTGCGAGGGACCACATTCCTTATTGGCGTCTCGTCATCGATCAAGCTGGTGTCACTCCCGCCGTCGCCGAGTTCAAGTACGAAGGTTCTGGTACACAAGAAGATCCTTACCAGGTGAAATGGATTCCCAACGACCCTCGAAACCCCATGACCTTTAGCACCTTTACGAAATGGTTCATCACAATGACCGTCGCCATCGCTACCCTCGCCGTCGCCCTTGTTTCGTCAGCTTATACCGGAGGCATTCGCGAGATCATTACCGAGTACAAGATTAGCCAAGAAGTTGCGACGCTCGGAGTGTCGCTTTTCGTTCTTGGTTTTGCCATCGGTCCCCTTCTTTGGGCTCCTCTTAGCGAAATGTTTGGTCGTCAGGTTCTCTTTATCGGAACTTATGCTGCTCTTACTGCATTTAACGCCGGATGCGCTGGAGCTCAGAATGCTTGGTCGCTGATTATTCTTCGTTTCTTTGCTGGTGCTTTCGGCTCGTCGCCTTTGACAAATGCTGGTGGTGCTATTGCCGACATGTTCCCCGCATCGCAACGAGGTCTAGCCATGGCCATCTTTGCTGCCGCTCCCTTCCTTGGCCCCGTCTTGGGTCCTGTTATTGGTGGTTTCCTTGGTATGAATGCTGGTTGGCGCTGGGTCATGGGTTTCCTCGCTGCCTTCTCTGGCGCTCTCTGGATCCTTGGTTCCATCCTTGTCCCCGAGACGTATGCCCCTGTTCTTCTTCGAAAACGAGCTGCAAAGCTTTCCAAGATGACGGGCAAGGTCTATGTTAGCAAGATTGACCATGATCGCGGAAAGGTTACTCTGGCTGAGTCGTTCAAGATGGCCCTGTCGCGACCTTGGATCCTGCTCTTCAAGGAACCCATCGTTCTGCTCCTCTCCATCTACATGGCTATTATTTACGGAACTCTTTATATGCTCTTCGCCGCATTCCCTATCGTCTACCAGCAGAACCGTGGATGGAACCAAGGTGTTGGCGGCTTGTCCTTCCTTGGCATCATGGTCGGCATGCTCTTTGCGATTGCCTACACTATCCCCGCCAACAAGCGATATATCAAGATGGAGGAGAAGCACGGAGGCTTTGCACCACCTGAAGCTCGTCTCCCTCCTTGTCTCATCGGTTCCATCGCTCTTCCCATCGGTTTGTTCTGGTTTGCCTGGACCAACGACAAGAACGTCCACTGGATGGCCAGTATCGCAGCTGGCGTACCTTTTGGTTTCGGCATGGTCCTCGTCTTCCTCAGCGTCATGAACTACCTCATTGACGCCTACACGATCTTTGCAGCCTCAGTTTTGGCAGCCAACTCAGTCCTCCGATCCTGCTTTGGCGCTGCTTTCCCTTTGTTTACATCCTACATGTACAAAGACCTCGGAATCCACTGGGCCTCTTCAATCCCAGCCTTCCTTGCCCTGGCCTGCGTACCCTTCCCATTCCTCTTTTACAAGTACGGCGCCTCCATCCGCGAAAAGTGCAAGTTCGCCGCCCAATCCGCCGCCTTCATGCGCAAGCTCCAGGCCGACCAAGCTCCTCCGGTCGAGGAGACCGAAAAGGACGAGACGCGTCCTGGAGAGCAGGAAGACTTTAATGATGATGCTTCTACGGAAGTTGATGAGCCTGTTTATGCTCCTATTTCTATGGCTAGGACGAGGTCGTCGACCCATACTACACATACGAGGGCTTCTCAGAGGAGGAGGTCGTATGAGGGTAACCCTTACGATATTGATCGTGTCAACACGAGGCAGTCGTTTACATAATTTGGGAGATGCCTTTAAAATGGAAAGGCTCATAAAATTTACTTGAGATTAGCGATATTTAATTGATAGACTTGAATTCTTTAATGCATTCTGTTCGCCATCCTGTCTGATGAGCGAGTGATGCTTCCTTTGCCCAAGTTTTTCTATATCACATCCACATCAATGCTTTTAATCAAGTTATTTAATAATAATAATTATTGCATTTCGAGAAAGCTATATTAAATTCACGCCTTTAAAGGGAGTTACATATAGTTTTATCTCCTTTTATCTTATCGTGTTCCCACTTCTAACTAAAGAAAATATAGGTTTATTTTTATTATATAAAGTTAAAGAGCTAGCTATAGGAGTAATATATATGCGCTATTATAACTACTACGGGTATAGGTTTTCCTTGATCCGTCAGGCGGATCTCAATAAGTGTCTGGTAAGGAGTGGCGACCTGTGATCGTGTCTCTATTCCTGAACCGGCGAGTTGGCATTGGGGAGGATTGGGTTAGAGAGCGGACAAGATAAGGGTTTGGGGTACAGCTGGTCCTGGACCATGCCCTCTTCGAGCTTTTTTTTTGTTTTCGGGAGGGGGAACAAGGGTTTCTGACTAGGGCGTCGATATTTGGCCTTGAAGAATGAAAGAGTCATAACTACAAAGACATTTCGCTATTTGACCAAAGTAAGGACGATTGCAAAGATCTTCTCCTGTCGGCATTCACGACGCTCATTGTATCTCGCCCACGCATTTACATCACCCGGAATCACTACCCTTCATCCGCGAAGGAAGGCAAAGACTTGCACTGTAACTTTTGCTGTTTGGGCCAATAACGTCTTTCGGCAACACCATTGATGACACGAAGAAAGTTTGCCGATATCTAAAAGAGTAACCTATTGAGACCGTGAGACTGCGCTTTATCCATCCTCAGGAGGGAATTCTAATACCGAGGAAAGGGAAACCCATCGACGGTAAGTTCGAGAAAGATTCAGGAAGACCGACTATATGCAGCGTGACAACTCATAGAGTATCTATACCATGGTTTCCGTGACATCTGAGAATCATCTCTACATGGTTCTATTAGCTGATATGGCGGGTTAGGCACAAGCTCGAGTTCCTAGGCAAACACAGCCACTCGGCCAGGTCGTGTGAATAGGGCTGGCGGATCCTTGTGTTCATAACCAACTTGTATGGCACGATATAAAGATTCCATGTATGGCCTGGTTTGTGAAGGAGGCCACACTGTATATTTTAATCTCAGGTGCAGTAAAAGACTTGACCAGTCCTTGTACAATGCAATTCCGATACAGATTAGGGCGTACCTGGGACTAGAAATAAAAAGAGGGTAAGATGAAAGAGAATAGTCACCTTGTAGTTCGCAGCAATGGGTATGGGAAAAGCCTGGCTATACATACTGGTTCTCCATGCGTTGAGAACTTGTCTGGGCAACTCAAGGTTTGCCAGTTAATGGAGTAATAGTAACGAATAAACGGGACTTCTACCACCAGCTCCATGTTCACGCGATGTCAGTCTCCTTGCGCCTGGACAGCAATGGGGGCAGGCTCGCAGGGCCATACCTACACTCATAAATCTATAACCTTTCGGTAGGACTTCAGCCCATTGTCAACTCGGTGAGAGGGAAAGAAGTTCCAGAACGCAAGAGGATGGAGCAAAAATTGAGGAAGAGATTGCAGGGGATCCTGGTATCATTACTGGCGATGCGCCTCGATGAGAGCCCAGGCTATTTGGGTCGCGAAGGCCTCGCGTGCCAACTATCGACTCGGTACATTTCCTGGGGTGGCCTGACTTAGGAAGGCATTCTTTCAACACAAGAGATTTCTCTCTCGCCCAGTGTCTCAGCGAGCGCATAGAGCTGGACTGAATGCTCCAAGTCGAGGCGTCGGTTTTGAGGCAGCGATTCACCCTCATAGCCTAAGGCACGATTTACTGGCCCCTATGGATGCCATAAAGAGCAATCGAATGCCTAGGTGCTAGATAATAGTGACTGCCATTCACTTATAGAAGTCCATCAGCCTGTTGAGTTGACCGATTGGCCGTGGAACCCAGGCTCCATTAGCTTCGATGAAATGTGATCGAGATGCATCTAGACAAAGAGGTGGAGTAAGTGACAAAGTAATACTTGGAACAAACATAATCAAGGACAGTTCTTTGGTGTCGTAAGCCCGGCATCAATGGAAGATAAGTGCTTGCTCTGGCACTCAATGAAGGGCTCATATCTACTTGCTCGTCATGGGTCTTGAACCCCAGGCGCCTATTGCGAAGCGATATATCTTGGCCTCGCCTTTTAATTGCCCAGATTCTTTTATCATGGAACCCCTTTTAGGTATCTCACTGAGTTGCATGACTACCTCGCTTTTATCCGCAAGGCCGCGTCGGTCGATCCGCTTTCCCAGGGCATCCAAGTTTCACATGGCTCCAGGGGTGGTATGATTTGGAACTCTCAGCCCATGCGTACTTTAACATTGTTGGTGGCAGATCCACCTGCCAAAGAGCCATTAAACACCAGGTCAAAAGAACACAATAGCTCATCCTTGATAGAAAGGACATCCAATAATAAAAGACCGTACTAGATATATGCGCACCGCGAGAACAAGCAAACACCAACTTCCCGAAGAGAGATGCTGGCTTTATCAATGGTTTACAAGTTCACATCTCATCCCTTGTGCAGCGCAAGAGGTACAGGGCGGCAGAAAGATACGTCTCTTTTGGTGTCACGTGGGAGCCAGAATTCTGTCACATCTTCGAGTCACGTGACAGGATAGCCGGCTGTCTGCCAGGATGTACCTCAAATCGCTTTTGGCTCCTTCCATTCTGGTTTCGGGTTTTGATCTCCGGCACGTGGACCCTGGCCGCTCGACGGACGTACTCGGACTCGACGGTTTAATCCAATGCGACCAAACGTTCCATCTGTCCATGCCTTAACGTCAAAGGTTTCAAAAATGAAGCTGAGCCATGGATCGTTGCCGCCCACTTTGTCTGATGTTGTTTGAGGAATGCAACCTATGGCGTTTCAAGCAGAAGAAGCCTGTCAAGGCCTCTTTGTGAGGTGGAGAATGAGCGGGTGCGCTCACATGCGCTCAACCAATGATAAATGATTGACTTCAGTCCATAGCCCTACACATAGAAGTGATAGATGATAATTATTCAAAGTGTACGTGGCTATGACCATTCCGCCCCCATGCCGACAATATCACCTTGCGTAGAGCAAATTTGGTAAGGTGAAATAGGTAGGTGAATATGCTGGAAGAATACCATGGTACGAGTATATAAATAGCCAAAGACTGCTTTGGAAGTAGGTCGACGTCTCACTGGTGTTGCTACAATCCCTACTATGTTCCCCTGGTTGACTCAGATAACCAGACATGGCGGTGGCCAATTACTTCAGCTCGGCCTACCCCGAGTTGCTGGCCATGATCTACGCGGCTGTGATGGCTGCCACCGCTCCAAGGACTATCAGTCAAGGGCTGCCGACGATAGGAGGACCGTCTAGTTGCGGACTGCCAGTAGTCAGACGTTAATGTACCACAGCAAAAACCAGAGTGTTGGGTCGATCGACCGGCTTAGTGTGTAGCTGGGAATTGAGGGTCTCATCCTTTTCAATTTCGTATGGAAGTGAGT
>JABCKD010000258.1:0-123188 GCA_013186415.1 Fusarium sp. NRRL 66088
CCATGACTCGCTGTTGGCCACCCAAGCCTCGACGCATGTTTTGCCCACCCAACCCCGGATCTACCCCAGGACACTCGGTGACCCCGACATACGACATGGTTGCATCCCCACAAGTGCTACATAATGGCGCATCTAAGCGGGTATGGTTGGTTCTGGGCTGATAAGGAGGCCGGCAAATGATTGACCAAGTGTGATGCGGGCTATCGAGGCGGCTATATAAGAGGGCGGGTTCCCCTCACAAAGCTTGTTTCCTTCAACCCATCTTCTCATATCTTTTCCACAAATCGGATTCATACGATCCTTCGATACTGTAACCGCAACATGGAGAAAGAATCCAGGGTAAAGTCAAGCGATGGAGCCCTTGACCGGGTGGACTCCGCACAGCAAATCGACTCGGTTGAAACTGACAACGAACTTCGCCGAGGTTTCAAATCCCGACATGTCAACATGTTTGCTATTGCCGGATCGATCGGCACAGGCTTGATCATTGGCAGCGGCCAAGCACTCGCAGCCGGAGGCCCTGCTAGCATTGTTATCTCTTACTGTCTCCTCGGAACTTGCGTGTTCTTCGTTATGACGGCCTTTGCGGAGATGGCCATCTTCGCCCCTATGAATAGGGGTTTTAGTGGCTATGCTACTCGCTTTTGTGACTCCGCTCTCGGGTATGATCCTTCTCCTTGTCTTGACTTCAGTCTCCGTGAGGTCAGCGCTTACTATCACAATAGTTTTGCTACAGGCTGGAACTACTTCTTCAAATACTCAGTCCTGCTAGCAAACAACCTGACAGCAAGCGGCCTAATCATCAATTATTGGCGAGAAGATATCAACGTCGGTGTGTGGATTGCCGTCTTTGGCTCCGTGGTTGTCGCGCTCAACGTGAGGATCCCTCCCCCTTCTATTAACCGGCTAGACTAACGGTGGTAGTTTCTCCCTGTGTCCAAGTTTGGAGAAACGGAATTTTACTTCGCAATAGTCAAGGTCATAGTCCTCGTCGGAATGATCCTAGCCTGCTTTATCATCTCCCTCGGCGGCTCACCCAGCGGCGACCGGATTGGCTTCCGATATTGGAACGACCTAGGAGCCTTTGCCCCTTATCTGGCTGACGGATCTCTGGGAAAGTTCCTTGGATTTTGGGCCTGTATTGTTTAGGCTGCCTTTATGTTCATGGGCTGCGAAGTCGTCGGTATTACTTACGGCGAGGCTAGGAACCCACGCAAAGCTATCCCTAGGGCTGTCAAGCAGACAATCTGGCGAATTGCCTTATTTTACATCTGCGGCGTCATCGTCCTCGGAATGACTGTCCCATACACTAATGACCTTCTACTTGGTGCAAACAAGCAGAAAACAAGCGCTTGTGAGTGGCCACCCAACTAACAATGAAAGTAGCTCTTGCTAATCTAAACAGCTGCCTCGCCCTTTGTCGTTGCTTTCAGGCTTGCTGGCATTCGGACCCTCCCAAGCGTTGTCAATGGATGTTTTTTGATCTTCACGATCAGCTTCGCCAATTCTGGTAAGGTCAAGGACGCCCAATGTCTAGGCTTTTATCACTTAACGATTTATTAGATATCTACATCGCTTCTCGAACGCTATACGGCCTTGCCAAAGACAAGCAGGCCCCAGCCATATTCGCGAAGACCAATGCCCACGGCGTCCCTATCTATGCTGTCATTTTGTCATCTTGTTTCGTCCTCCTCGCTTTCCTCAACGTCTCTACATCCTCAGCGACAGTGTTCCGGTACTTTGTATCTCTGTCCACGGTATTGGGCCTCGTCAACTGGCTCAATATCCTTGTCTCTTACTTCTGCTGGTTGAAAGGCCTAAAGGCCCAGAATATTTCTCGCGGCGACTTGCCATGGACGGGAGTTTTTCAACCCTATGGTGCATACATTACCTTCGTCCTGACTATCGTCATTATTTGTTTCAACGGGTACAAGGCATTCATCCCCGACTTTGACATTGCGACGTTCATGATGTCCTATATTGGCGTCGTCGTGTACGTAGTCAATATTGCTGCATGGAAGCTGTGGAAACGGACTCGAAGGGTAACGCCTGCTGACATGGACTTGGTCACTGGACGGCGGATCTACAATGATGAAGCTGAGGAGGAGGTTAAGCCGAAGGGGGTCTTCAAGCGGCTGGCAAGTGCTTTATGGGGTAACTAAGACGACGATAAAAGTTCTCTAAGAGCGATCATGAGAATAACCTCTTCTATTTAGCAATTCAGTGGCGGGAACCAGATGGGTAGGGCTTTAGCGCACATCTGCGGCAGTATAGGGCCATCTTAATATCGAGATGGTCCATAGATTTGGTATATCGAGAAGAGGTAGGAAGCTCAATTGAGGATCAACCCCACAGTCGTTGAGTTCGCGGTATCACGTCTCTCCATCGAGTGATTGCTAAGTATGTTTCCAAGCCCGCTCCTCTCTTAGTGCACCAATTTCCAAGATATTAACCGAGATTACGCTATCAGTATTACCGAAGATTACTAAAACCAGCTCTCACAACTTTAAGCGCCGGCCTCGTTGCTTCTTACTTTCATAACTCATCAAGTCATATGTTCAGCCGATTTGTTCTAACCTAGTGCTTCTCTTCCAATTCGATGCTCACCAGCAACTTACATTAGTGACACTCATCGGGTTTCCTCCACTCCTATTCATCTCAACTCAACCCTCCATACTTCCATTCGCTGCACCTCCATCTAGAGCCCTAGCTGCACTCCGATCGTCTCGGCCCGATATCATCAGTAACTCATACGTCTCATTGTAGTCATCATACACCATGGTACATGTTAGGTTCTGAAGCGGTACGGTATCCAGTGCGCCCTGCTCTTCAACTTGTTGGCCTGAGGCAGGCCCTAAGTTTAATATCGGCAATTAATAGGGGGCATGACGAATTGATACGCGGGCATGACCCTTATACAAGCAAAGAGCCAGACAAGAGGGTCTTTGACGGCCTGTTTAAAGCCTGCCATGGTGCTCGTCTCGCCCTTATTTTCCACAGTGTCGAGCTCTAACCGATTGTACGCAAGTTCACGTTCTTCCTGCGTAAGCCATTTCGTGGTCAGAGTCGTATTCGGGAGGACAAAGTAGCTGACCAAGGCTAGGACAAGTGTGAAAGCTCCTTGGATGATGAACAGCCATTTCCAGCCTGCAAGTCCATGGAGATTGTCAAGACCAGAGAAGATACCAGCAGCCATAAGCCCAGCAAAGGCAGTTGCAAGGATATTGCCTGTATAGGAAACAGCAATTCGGGTAGCAATCTCTTTGTGAGTATAGAAAAGAGAAATAATGTATACGGCGCCAGGGTAGAAGGGTGCCTCAGTAAGACCAAGAAAGAATCGGACAAGCACGAGGCCAGTATAGTTGGTACAGACGGCCGTTAAGGTGGAAGCAATGGCCCAAAGCGCCATCATAATTGCCTGTTTTAAACTCAGCACCAGCAACTACAGACTGTAGGATGGTAGGTACCATGTAACGACTCGGCCGGCATCGTACCTCCGTAGAGCCGGAGAAACTAGTTTTGCAGGGGTCATGCAATTTTCAGCTGGGCCGAGTCGTATTACCGAGACCTCGCTACCTACGGAGTCTGCTTGAGATAAGTCCGAAGGGTAGTGTTCGCTTCTCTAGGGCACGTCATTGTTTTTCTTGCCTCGACTTGGCCGACCAATGCCAGCATAGGAGAGACAGACGGCGCGGCCGAGGGTGGTGGCCGCTGGTTCCTCTAATAAAGATCGCATCTCTTTCTCATTAATGCGGAATTCTTAGTGGAATAATCTTGTGGGATTGGCAGCAATTTCTTTTATTAAGTCTATACGGAGACATAATCCCATTCTTCGCTGATAGTGTAGAAATCCACTCCAAGTTGTACCTGGACTAATGTCTTGTGCTCTGAGGCGAGACCGCGTCGCCTTGACAGCATGAAGATTTTGCCTGGGCCCCAAGCCTTCAGCTGGGCATCTTCTGATGTGAACGTACATTTGTCATGAGCCGTGCAACATGACAGCATGGGAGTAACGGAAGATGTGCACGTTCATCCGTAATCAGTGAGGAAGATAAGTTAGCCAGAAGCCTTTCCCTTATTATGTGTTTGGCCCCCGAGGCCTAAATCGTCCGGTTGCTTCACTCTTGGTCCCCCCAGGGCAGTCTATAACCCCGCGAGGTCATTTCTTCACCCGTGTCAGAGCCTGCCTTGTCTAAGCTCTGAGTTCAGTCGGCCGATGGATGCGGTTGATCGAATCACGTATTTTCTCTTGGCCGTGAGGCGTACGATTCCTCTGGGTCGTCTAGACGAGTGTCCTAAGAATATTTAAGGCGGGTGATTGCGCTCGCTGAGGATAACTCGATGTGATTTGCCGTCGAATGCTGCGAGTCTTGATCTACAGGAATATTTCTGGCCTGGCCCGGTTCCTATGTAAATTCAAAACCTCAGTTGAATACCCCAAACACAGTGTCATCTAGGAGAGCTAGATCATCTGCAAATGAGTCCAGCCATGGACTATTCTCTGCGTCTCCTCTCTCAGGAACCACAGACTCGGATCCGAAAATAGCATCCCAATCGGCTTGAGCATCTAGCGTAGTGTCAGCACAGTTCTTACTTGGGGTCCTTCTCATGGAAGAAGCTGGCATGGGGGTGGGTTCATACTCTCTGAACCTTCAGCATTGGGCTGGCCCCTGAAGTTGCCCAGGCGAGCCATAAGTGGCTTGAGCATCTCCAACGGCTTTTGCAGACCTTTACTGCATCCATTTTGGTGCTCTAGTAATGCGGTCCAGAGAAAGCGGATGCACTCAATGTACTCTTCGCTATCCTGAGGCGCATGTTGCAGAACGATCAGGAGCGCATAATAGGTGGCATATGATATACTATATTGAGCCCGACGGAAGGTAAATGTGCTTTTATATGCCTCCCCAATTTTCCAGATGTTCAGCGCTGCTCTGATGCACTTCGCCTTCGCCTCGGCCAGGGACTCGGTTCCTGGAATGAAGTTGAAATGGTTATCCTTGAGAAATGGTTGTTCGGCAAGAATAACTAGTGCCCAATAGGTCGTACTTGTAACTCAGTTAGAAATGCATGTTTTTGGTAACGGCTGGTAGACATACTGAGGGGAGATTTGATGCGGTGGAGGAGTTTGGTCGACACCTGGATTGAATTGCAGATGTTGAGGTAAACTCTCTCTCCATCCTTGTAACCGTTCCCTGATTCTACTCAAAGATTGCCTGATGGCTGATTCAGGAGTCTTTGCACGACTGGTAGAGTAGAAGTCCTCCATAATCCGGCCGGCAATAACGCTTAGCTGGCGCAGGATTTCAAATGCGCTGAGGGCGTAGGATGGCCGACCGAGATAGGTATAATAGTTTGTGCTAAGAAGGGTTTGGGAGTTTGTGTCGAGACATGGCTTCCACTCTTCGAGCTCCTCATACGAATCAAAATATTCGTGCGGGGGGCCACTATCACCGAGGCGTAGAGCCGGAGCCCGACCTAGGAATAGAGATTGGAACTTATCGCAAACATAGGCCCCCCAATAGACCCTCTTCCTGATTTCCAGATCAGTTGCAGATAACTTAATCTCCACGTCCCCTTCCAGCGAGGTAGGAAGGCTCAGGTTATAGCCAAGGTCGACAATCATTCTATAGGCCATACCACAGAAGAGCCAGCCGGCGCTTTGCTCGCCGTGGGGGACACACGACGAACCGCAAAGCAGGAGAGCAACGATAGTAGGCAGCGTAGGCCTATCCATGAAGCCCACGAGCAGGGTCTTGAAGCGATCATAGAAGGATCTTCCGGTGGTTCGCGAGTCCTCGGGATCCTGGCGCAAAGCAGGATTGTCGCTGTACAGACTGCTAGTGAAGAATATGCCATTGAGTAGTAGCTTGTTCACATATGGCCCATTAGTGATGAGGCTGTCCATGATTGCTGGGCGGTAAGTAAGGAGGTAGGCATAATGCTGTCGATTCCAGTGTAAGTCCAGCAAATGCATGGCCAAGTCCACTGGCACGCCATCAAAGTCTATATTATCAGCAACGCTTGGTGATGAATAGATCAGACTCTCCCTTTGCCGCCCAATGGCGGCGTTTGAGATGAGTTCGTGCTTGAGTGCTCTCGTTTCGCTTTCTTCCCCTTCTTCCTGAGGGGAAATACTCAATAGAGCTGCTGACGACTGGTCGTGGAGTAGGCTCGTCGCCCCGTAGACGCGTGTTTCAAGCGCATCGACGCTTGTCGCTGTAGCAGATGACCGGACCCTGGCATGGGTAGATTCTGGTGTTGTCCGCTCCTGTACGCCTGATCGACTGATGGGGGTGTGACTAAAGCCAGCGGCACTCCCATTCTTGCATTGCAAACCGCTGTGTGGTGGCTGGGACGGAGAAGACACAGGCCGAGTATTTCTAAGGTTGCTCAACGTTGAGATTGTTCTGGGCAGCACATGTAGGTCGTTGCTGACACAGATTGAGTCCGCACTGCGTACAGTAACTTCTTGGCCCGTCGAGGCATCTGGAGAGAGTGCGAGATCCTGCCTTGCCTGATCATGGTGATTGGGCTCTTTCAAGTCCCGCCTTTGCCTGGCATCTGACTTCTTACTCCTGACTATGGCTCTTCTTCCATCCTGGGGATACTCGCATGCGTGTCCTTTCAGATTGCATATGCTGCATTTTGGGCGTTTGCCATCGCACTTGACCTTCAATAGGGCACCACGGTCAGATACAGACCAACCAAAGGGTGTTCTCGAGGGAGGGCAGGTCATTGAGGGATCTCACCTTTTTCCTACGACAGGCTTTGCAAGTGCGACAAGCAGATATCGCCGCGTCTCCGTCTTTCCCCATAAGCGGACGGGCGTGGGATTGCAGAGTTGCCATTGTGCCGCAAGGGACGGCAATGGGTGAGTGAGTTGCCAAGTTTCACATACAGATGTTGCCGGGTTAGCGGCGGGGAAAAATCATGTGACATCTGTTCGACTGCCTGCGTTAACGCTCCAGGCAAGTCACGGGCCCGCTTGGGCCTGTATTGTACTTTTGCAATAACAAAAAATGAAGATTATGGGCATCTTCATACAAGCGCATTCTATGTATTCAGGCGCGGTACCTGTGAAACCTAATTTTACTAAAGACTGCTGTTTTATTGGTATTAGCCCCAATTAGCAACATGGCCGAACGGATCAGTCAGTTAAGGAATGAGTGCAATGTACTCCGTACCTCCCTTGGAGAGAGGGGACTATGGTACTCCTATTGCACGCCAATTTTAGCTGTATAGTCATGTACCATCGATTTTGTGTGGTCTAATTGGTTCTTGACCCCTGCCAACCCCGCTGTATACTTGCCTGGAGCCTTAACGCAGTCACAGAGGTACATACTTTAAGTTCCCTGAAAAAGGGACAGACTGCCTAAGGTATTTATCTACGTAGTTCTATTGCTCTGGCCTACCCTACTTAGCCTGCCCATTTTGTGCATGTCCGTTTTGTGCTTTGAACGACTTCGAAGGAGATGACATACCCATGATCTGCTGCAATGTTTCACAACAGTCCAGAGCACCCGTTATCAGTTCTATAATGTGGTACTCTACTCCGGACTGAACACTCTTGTCTGCTAGTACGTCGTCAAGCTCACCCCATGTACTTGCTCTGGTACTGGTGAGAGGATAATCGTCGGTCGATGCCGCCCCGGAAAAGGATGCAGCTTCAAGATATCTCCAAGGCGCGATGTCGTTGTAATCCTCCACGGCACCGTGTATCAGGCGTTCAATGGTATATCCATTGTTGCTGATGATGAAGATGATGACATTGATCTTTCTGGGAATTATGGTACTCAATTCTTGGGCTGTCATCTGGAAACTCCCGTCTCCCTCGAACAGTATTGTTCGTCCTCCTGCAAGACGATGGCTGGACCCAGCGAGTTCGCCTGGCGCCAAAGCCGCGCCTTAAGCGGCAGCAAGCATGTACCCAATGGACAGCCAGACATCGGTGGTGAGTAGGAAGGTGTTTGGGGGTAAGGCAAACTCACGCCCTCCGCAACTAGGCGTGCCAGCCTCTGTCAGGATGATGTCGCCAGAGCGAAAGAAATGCGATATACGGCGCAAGAATACACGCTGGGTAATCGGGTCGGCCTTTACTACGGGAGCAAGACTGTCGACCTGGTGACGTGAGTTGCGTAGGTCCGGGTAAGGCGCAAATTTTGTCGTACCGATTTTCTCGAGTTGCTTAAGGACCATGCCAAAAACATTCCGTGGTGATGCTTGGTAAGTTTGAATGCCGATTCGGAACGAGTCCCTCTCAACGAAGATAGATACGTCCAGCTGCGGAATCGCTGCAAAGTAGTAGGTGTTATTGTCGCTGTGGACGGGGCCAACATTAATGATGAGATCACAGCCTTCGACGTATGAAGCGATGGAATTCTCCCCGATTGGCGCATAAATTCCGTGGAAATTCGATAGTGTCTCGCTGACGATGCCCTTTCCAAACGGCGTAGTTGCTGTAGGGAACCCGGTCAATTTGATCAAGGACTCGACGTGTTGCAACAGCCCAAAGCGCGTGGTGACCATATCAACTAGAATCAATGGTTGCGTAGAGGTTCGAATTCGCCCAACAATGATGCCACAAACTTCGGCCTCCATAGCCACATCGGGTGGTATCGCACCGAGAGATAGTGGCGTGGCCATTGCTGTGAGAGGCGAGGCACCGGAGCTGTAGTCAGATCCATTGGCAACTGGATGTAGACAGGACGGGATAGTAGCTTGCACTGCCGAATGGCGCGATCAATTTGTGCTGGCGCCGTGGAGATATCCAGCAGATTCTCTTGAGCGGCGGAAATCTTTGTATACATTTCCGAGAACACGTGGAAGTCGGCAGGATCTCCTTGACACAGGGAATGGTGAAGCCGAGCGCCCTTGGCCTGTAAGGCTCGTCGAGGTGTTCCGACGATGTGAATGATGGGAACCATTTCGGCATAGGAGCCCACAATGGCGTTGATAGCAGACAACTCGCCAACTCCGAAAGTTGTGATGAGGGCACCGATGCCGTTGATTCGAGCATAACCGTCTGCTGCGTATCCGGCGTTGAGCTCGTTGCAGTTTCCGACCCATTTCAGGCCGATTATAGGATCAAGGGCAAGTCCCGATTCTGACTGAAACGAAAAGCAGCCACGCGGGAAATGTTTGTTCGGATAGGGATGGAATAGTTGATCGATGCTTTCTGGCTGCCAGCAGCTATCACTATGTATATAGGGGAATGCCCGAAACCTGCGGAGATGTAGTAAGTCCGGCGGATCCCCAGTGCTCGACTGCTCCGGTATCACGAGTGGCTGGACTTAAGATGTCCTGAGAATAGCATTCCATACGGCCTTGAGCTACGCAGCGACACTTTGATAGCAGCAGTGCCGGCGTCTGTATCGTTAGCTGTCGCATATGGCTTCGTCCAACCCAAAGCTAATCCAGCGCCGTATACTTCCGCCGGCTGGCGGATTTGAATGTCCGAGGGGCTCGAACTCTTTTGTCAACTTGATGAACAACGCTTCCGAGAAAAGACCGGCGGGAGAAAGAATCGGAAGGAGGACAGTCATGACTCAGCAAGCCTCCCCTACTGGGCCAACATACCTCCGAGATACTGGAAGAACTCGGTTACTCTGTCGTTGACTTGGCTGAGATGAAGAGCGACGGCACCATCTAATACCTTAAGGATTCCTGGGCTTATTATAGAAGAGCTGGTACAAGATTGCTCCTTATGTTAGAATAATCCGAACTAGATGGTTATTTATTCATGAACCAATCGTCTCCCGTCGTCGTCAAATGCAGCACGCTCAGGCAGATTGTCCTTGTATGAGGGACTTCAATCTCAGCACGTGTAGGAGCGGCCTCACTTGTCTTATGTCCCCGACCTCGCTGAATTGTGGACCCAATCACAAGTTACTCGCTGGGAGAGGAGCTCAATCAGATTCTCTATGGCGTTCTCATAGGCTTGGCTAGGACGGTGACAAAATGTGTTCAAGTGCTTCTGACCAATGCTCGTCCGTTGTTCAAAACCACTTTATTGTCAACCTCTGTCACAAAAACTACTTCATCATACCCGTCCTCAGCCATTCTAGTTTTCCACGTCTTGACGACAAGCTTGACCCCGGGCTTGACTGGAGCCGCGAACCGCGCTTGAAAATCTTTGAGGTTGACCGGGTTACTGCCACCGAACGCCGAGAGAATAATGTTTGCAGACACATTCCGGGTATACAGGCCATGCACAATGGTACCACCAAGTCCCATCTTACGTCCGGGCTCCGAGGTTGCATGCAGAGGATTGTAATCTCCATTGAGCCTAAAGAGATTAGCTAGAGAAATATGCAAAGAGCACTATATTGGCTTACCGGTAAAGGTGGGCGACCTCGTTACTGAGTTGTAGGTCGGCCACTGCATGGGGACACCCCTCTCGACCTTCCGGAGGAATAACATAGGGTAGGTTATATATATTATAAAGCCTATTTGTCTAGAATTATTAAAAGTTATTTTTATAAAAAAATCTTTTTTTTTTTACTAAGACCTCAACTACCTAGCTAAGCCTGACCTAAAATAGACTACTAATTTTTATTTCTCTAGAATTAATAACAGAATAATAATACAAGGTAAAGCTTATAGTAGGCTAAACCAATGTCCAAATACATTCTTAGAATCATACTTCTTCTTAAGAGCCCGAAGACGCGAGAGGCTAGAACCATAGATAGCTGACAGGTCCTCGTCGCCGTGGGCAAAGTTGATATATCTTTCAGAGAGGTTAAGTTAGCTGCGAGCACTAGCTAGAGAAGGGCATATCTAAGGGAAGGGCTTACGCTGGGTTGGTCTTGGCACTGTTCGGGTACGCCCAGATGTCACGAACCTGGGAAGCAAAGCTGAAGGCCTGTGTGTCGAGGGCCGCATCCTTATACCAGGGGATAGCGACGGCCTGGGCGAAGGAGTTAAAGCGCAGCTCATCAGACACAGCGGTAGCACCGCGGCCGACAGACTTGATCTTCTCATAGTTGTAGACCTCGACCAGGATGGCTGAGTTCTCTGCGCCAGGTTGCTTCTGGAAATCAGCATATAGGTCCCAGACGGCAGCCCAGTCGGACGAGTTCATGCTAGAGATGGAAGTGTGGTAGGCCGGCTTCCGCTCGCCGCGGGCACAGAAGAAGTCGTTAGCAACGTTCCACCCGGTATAAGAGGCGACGGAGCTGCTGTTGGTGTCCGGGCCGAGAGCGTACAGCGGCGCAAAGGCCTTCAGGCCCGCGGCCTCGTCGCCCTGACGAAGAAAGCCGGTGACAAGCACGGTTGGGGTATTGTTAGCGTCGCCCGAGTTCCCGAGGATGAAGAAGACGACCTGGTTAGGAAGTAGGGGCATGTCCTGGATGGCCTGGGCGACATTGGTGATCTTGGAGTGGTCGAAAGTCAGGGCCGTGAGCCAGGCGGTGCGGTCCACGGTAGGGACAGCCTTGACCTTGGCGTGAGTGACGATGCCAAAGTTGGGGCCGGCGCCGCGCATAGCCCAGAAGAGGTCCGGGTTCGACGAGGGGCTGATGTTAATGGCCTTTCCCTTGGGGGTGATAACGCGGAGAGACAGTATATTGTCGACGGCCATGCCGAGCTCGCCGACGAGGTTGCCAAAGCCGCCGCCGAGCCCGGCGCCCAGGGCGCCGACGCAGTTGCAGTTGCCAGTCATGATGAGGACGCCAGCGGCGTCTGCGGCCGCGACGACATCCTGAATGATGGCGCCGCCGCCGACAACAGCCGACTTCTTGTCCTGGCTGACGGTGACCTGGTTCAGACCGGAGAGGTTGAGGATAACGGCGGGGCCGTTGAGACTGAAGGATGCCCAGCCATTGCCGCCGTTCTGGGGGACGAGGGGGAGCTTCTTCGTGGCGCAATACTTGACAACGGCCTCGATATCCTTCTCAGACAGCGGGCTGACGACGACGGCTGGTACGGGAGCGTCGACTTCGTTCCATCGCTCGCGCACGGTCACCTCGATGCTCGAGGGGCTGATGAGGCCCTGAAGGTCGCTGGCAATGGAACGTGTGCTGAGGTCGACCGCCGCCGACGCGACGAGACCGAGGAGCTGGAGGCCGACGAAGAGGCCCGGAATGGTGAAGATAGCCATTGCGCGTCGGTGGAAAGAATTGCAGAAGTAGAGAGTGACTAGGTCACGAGTAAACGGGGATATACAGACACCGGGGACAAGGCTGATGGCAATCAAGGCTAATGACCGTGTCAGTCTGCAAAGGAGGCCCATCTGGGTTTTAACCAACAGCCAACGGCCGAACATGGTTGGGAGCTGCTCTACATAGTAGACATCGCTTTACAACCACGTCGCATGGCGCTGCCGTTTCGGGCTGCCAGTCCGACAACTCTGCCCGATGATCCCGGAAGGCATGTATGCTTCTACGTAGCCCCGCCCTCACTGCCAGGGCCTCTGGAGGCTAGCTAGGACCCCCTTGAAGATGACATGGGGAAAAGTGCCTGGTCGTTGAGATTCTTTAGCGAGAGTACTCGATCCGAAGAGCCCAGACCGTTCGATGCATATAGAGAGCCGCTCCACTGCGTGCGACGCTGGTACAGTACATCATTTCGCTTGGCTTCGAAGATAACCGAATCATGAACCGTACGGCAAATGGGGCCGGTGTAGGGAGTAGGTATGCATCGACCTCCCCAGCCGTCAATCCCACATCTCCAGGCGCATTGATCTTGATGGACGACAGGCCTGGCCCAAGAATGACCTGTGCTTGCTCCCCCGCCAGTATGTTCGGAGTGCATCACCGTATCGTGACTATTTCACCTTCCGCTTGCTTTGATCACCTCAATCATAACATGCATCAAGATGATGGATCCAACGGAACTGGATCCCATTAAGAGCTACGCTATTCCTCACTGGTGGCAGGTATGAACGTTGAACATTTCTTCTCGGGATCCCTGCAAGATTAATGCGTATCTGTTGGCATGTCGGCAGTCTCATGGATCCCCTGCCGTATTTCCATCAACTTATAACAGCACATGCCTCATGCGGAATAGCTCACTCATTTGCCGAACGGTGGGCTGGTGTCGCCTGCACCCGGATCCGGGGTTGGGAATCATCTAGCACGCAGGGGTGTGGCACAGTTAGAGGCATTCACTCGCGTTAGCGACCATGCAACCTGTCTAACCAACAGTCGTAGCCTACTCCCCTTTCCACCACGGTCTCTCCCCGCCAAATCATCCGTCATCGCTCGTCACTTCCCTCTGCTACTTGACCAGAATCCGGGATCGGTTGGTCTCAGATTGGTGGTGCTGGAGCTGTCCAAGGGTTCCACCGTCTGGTGGATGATGGTCTCCTTGATGATGTCCCTGCCGTCCAGTGACCCCGACCTCGTCCTGCCACCGTCTATTTCGTCCAGCTCCGTGTATGTCGTGGTGTTCCTGTTGTTCTTTCTGTTCGTTCTTCTGGCAGACCCGTAGTCGAGCTCGTAGGAGGTGTTCCCGGTACTCGTTTTCTTTGGGTACATATGCTTCCAGATAGGTCGCAGCGTCGGAAGACAGGCGCATACGACAGCCATGGACAGCTCAATGTTGGTCCAGAAGAAGACCGGGGCGGTGTAGTCTGGCGGCAAATATTAGCACATGCACGGTTTCCATGACGGCATTCGCAGCAGGTCGTACAGATGATGTCGTTGGGGTGGCGGACGTATTCCTCTGCGATGGCGTACACGGCAACCACGCGAGTGACGCTGACAGCGCAGACCCTATATGCCCAATTAGTCAAGCACATGAGCTCTGAGATCCCCTCACGGATTTTGGGTACTTACGCGGCCCCGAGACTCAACATTCCGATCACAGCAAGCTTCGTAGCGAGCTTCATCTGCGTACGGATGACCATGGGGATGGGCAAGAACAGGATGGCGAAATCGGCGATAATATTGGTGTACAAGACCGTGAGAAACATGGCTACTTGATTCACGCACTTCTTGTCTTGGAAGAAGTCGATAAAGGCGGTGATCGGGTAGCAGGTAAAGAGGTGAGAGAAGAAGAAGCTGATGGTCCAGATGCAGACGTAGGTGAGCGCGCCTATGACAAACCATCGGAAAACCCGGTTCGGGAAGAGGGTGAAGTATAGGACGAGGATAGATGACTTGACGAGACCAAGCCCAAGGATGGACAGCATGTTCATGGCAAACTTGGACTGGGGCGCGTCGGGATCAGCCAACGTCCCCAACAGCGGAGATGGAAAGCTAACGGATAGGAAGCGAGAGGACTGACCTTTTCAAAGAAGGCCAAGCCCGGGTCGTCCATGATGGCCGTCCCATTGGGATGCTGCGGCTGGTGCTCGCCCAAGTGTCCGAGGAATGCGGCTACGGGAAGGAATCAGTCAGTATTGAACGTCCGGGAACATCCCGTGTGGGAAGATAGGGCGAGTTCCATTACCTGATAACTGCAAGGCGCAGCAAATGATGGAGAAAACCTGTCGGCATAATCATCAGCCCAAGAACGCAACAAAACTCGAGCATCTCGGCAGGCCGACTCACGAGGGCGCCACCAGCCAAGTAGTCATCCAGAGTGACGCGATTGATCAGAAGCCTCGCCCATACTCGCAGACCGTAGAACACCGTAGGTAGGACCATAAACCCGATCGCCAGACCGATCATCTGCTCTCTCGAGTAATTGTAGTCCGGGCTGCTCATCGCTGCGATGGTTCGTGACCTGGCGGCCAATAGGCGTGGTCGCCAGTTTTAATTTTTGTTCTCCGGGCGCGGCGCCGTATGCTCTGATCAATGGCTGTGCTGCGAACGCACCACGAGGAGCCTGATGAGAGCGTGGTAACCTGACCAGAGTCAATCAACTCGCGGGGTGCGGCTGAGACCCCCCTAAGTATATCCCCAGACTCTGTCGATTGCAGCAGGGAAATGTGCTTTGCCTTTAGATAATACTGAGACGCACGACGTCTTGGATGCTAGTTGAGACGGTGTATATACCGGATGGGGTTACTGACTGTGACCTCACTGGTGAAAGATACTGCTTATAGCTTAGGAAGTATAGAGGCACAGTACATATCAAGCCAGGGGTAATGAGAGTTTAAAGCTTAGACCAAGAAGGAAGGTAACCCCATTAAATTATGCAGTTGGTTCTGTTCCTGCAGGGAATCCTACCAACAGCGTCTTATACCCGTTGGTCAAGGCCCCTCAGCACAAAATTCTCGGACAGCACCAAAATCCTCAGACACCAAATGCCTCATTTTTGGTATTAAAAACAGCCTTTTCAGATTAATTGATTCATAACAGTGTCTTTTTGACTTCTGACTACTAAAGTAAGGCAAGAAAAGATTGCCAAAATTGAACACTTTAATAAGAAGAGGTTAAGCCCTTCTGACCTCGTCTCTTCGCCCAGCTTGGATGGCAAGCCTGTTCAATTAAGCAGCAATTTAGCCCTTGCTTGAACTCCCTGACCATTACTCGGCTAATGCGGGATTAAAGTCGGATGCATGTAAAATCTCATCCAGCGCCTTATTATTCGAAAGGAGAGAAAGACTCGGTGCTAAATCCTCGATCCGTCGAACCGAGAGACCTGCACCGTTGTCGGTACAGGTAGCGCTTCAGGCAATGACTCCACCCTGGCTGATCTTCAAGGCCCCTCCAATGCTAGATCCGCATATACGCTTTGGTCAGTCAGATATAGCATTTTCTAACAGTCGGATTGGGTTCGAGTGGGCGGTTCATTTTAACCATCACTCATGGGGAAAGTCTGTTATGGCTACGAGCCCGTGACTAAATCGTGAAGAGTGGTTTGGTTGCAATGCGTATCATCCCGTGCCTGAGTACATCAAATATGATGTGTCACCGATTTCTCATCATCAAGTTGACGAGATTTATCGACTCCTTATTCTAGATGGCTTCGCTGGGCATGGCGCCTATGCTTCCAGAGAGTATCGTGCCAAATTCAACATCATAATCGCTCCTTTACCTCCTCATTCCGCAAATATCTCCATTTCTCGCAACTGGCTGTTTCGCTTGAACAACTGGCACACTGAAGTAAGTAGGTGTCATGGCTTAACCCTTGAGTTTAGCCACCGACTTCGCTGGCTGACCATCCATTTAGTCGAAGCTTTACCAAACGATGCAGCTCAGTAGAACCATCCTCCCGAACGCCATTTTCCTCGATATCTTGCAGCATTTTATCGATATAGTCCCCTGCTGCAGAGAGGTGCAGAATATGGGCAATTGCACTGTGGATAGCGAGTAGGCGAGGCGAAGGAGGGTCTATACTTCGGGTTTCTGTGAGATGGAGTGTTCGAGTGACAGGGAGAAGGCCCCCTAAGAGCCCCGGTGGGAGGAAGGTTTTGATTCGATAGGTATGCACTTGCTGGTCAATGGACTCGAAAAAGATTCGGAAGTCGCCGAACCACATATGCAGACTATGTGTCAGGTTCATAGCATTGCGAGGTCGATCAATGTCGGTGCCTTCAACTAGGAATGCAGCACCGCTGTCGAACATATTAAGAATCGCTAGTGCAGCTTCCTTAGAAGGGTCCTAGAGGAAAGTACTTAGCAAGGAGGAAGCTTTGTCAAGTGAGTAAGCTTGCGTTGACCTGTGTAAGTGAATGTGGCAGGATATGTGCCACCTCGAGAGCGTCAAAAGCTTCCCCTGCAAGAGAGATTCCATCGTCGTCCCGAGCCTCATCACCGTATCTGCTCATACGTTTAAATGCCTCGTTCTGGTCAAACCGGCGCGATATGACGCAACGATGGCGATCGCGGACCAGACAGGCACCTCGGAGAGCTGACACCCGTTCCGGCGTTCCGGCAAAATTTTGCCCTTCTGATTGGGTTCTTTGGACTGCGGAATGGGTTGCAGGCGAAGGTTGGGGAGTCTTCTTTGTAGAAGCTTTCACTAGGAGAGCAAAGAGAGTTAGAGATAAATGGCAGACGAAGAAAAGTCAGAAGACCATACATGGCAAAAAGAAATTGTCGAATAGATACTCGGCGAAGTTGAACAAGGAAGTGTGGAGCTCGGCCTCCAGGTCTGCATCGCCCAAATCGATGGCCTCCTCCCCATCCATGGGAAGAGCCGCGGACTGAAAGAACGCATTCAGGAATTTGTCCTTGGACTCTTCAGATCGCGCATATTCGTAGGTGAGGCGGACAAGTTTTATACGGTCGTATTCACCGTTGTTGCAGCTGCCAGAAACATCGAAATGGTTGACTATTTGGTAAAATCGACGGCTGGCCGAGAGGCGCAGATCAGGCCCTAAGGGAGGCTGTGTAGAGAAATCAATGATGCTCTCAAGAGATGATTGGTGACGATGAAGAGCAGATGCAGGCGCCATCGCCGTGGCGTAGTGTTTGCGATGCGCAACAGCTTTGTAAAGGGGTTTCGTATGGTTGGTGGAAAAGTAATATGGTGAGATTGAGACGAGAAGCGGAGTGTCGTGATGTTTTGGGTAGGCGGTGAGAGAGGCTAAGATGGCGGAATTACCCAAAATCGTACAGGTTAGTTTTCGCTGTACTTAGTACAGTAGGAGGAGGCCACCTGCACTGTAAGGTAAGGGTGCGGTTGTGATTCATCGGATTTAAGGGCCAAGGTGTCTGGATCTGGGAGATTCAACGAGGATAGGATGGGCTTGAGACCATGCCGGGCAGACCCAGCAATGCCGTGCTTCTTACCTAGATGCTCCGATGCACGTTTAGGACTGAAAGCAAAGCCGCGCTTGGTATATATAATGGTTGCTTCTGGCAGGTTGTAATAAAGACTGAGCCTCTTGAACTTCTATAGCCTTGCTAGGGGTGGAGTGGGATAGAGGTATAATTCTAAGCCTAACCCTACTAAATATGGTTTGTTTTTACATAGTGATATAACTTAATAAATTTAATAAACTCCTTACCTTATATCTTAACATAAGGCGTTCCTAACATATAAAGAAGTATTAAGGTATTTAGATCTGCCTAGCTATACCGTGGGCTATAGACCAAGTCTCAAGGGCCTCCTCCCATGGTCGCCGTAATGCTCTGCGACAGAAGAAATAGCAGCTGACTTGGTTCTCGGCCCGAATGTCCAATTATGTGTTGCCACATCGGAAGAGCAGCCTTATTTCTGTCTCACCTGCTGACATCAGCGCAACGAGCGTCATTTTGCCTTGTCAAACACGCGACCTTGATACTTGGCCCAATTATTTCACCATCGTGCAGGTGCTAGAGAAAGGATGATGTCTGTCCCTGTGAGTATTATTCCAGACACACGTCTTGTAACTGCGCGTGCGTCTCAGAGCCTTGCCTAACACCTCTTTAAGGCATCTGATGAGCCATCATGGGGTAGGGTTGCCTCTGAGTTTTCCCTTGAATCACCACCGCCAGCATGGCAGATTGGCCCACATCACCACCAAGATATCCAATACCTAGACACCGACAAGTCTATTCTTGGACCGGGAGAGTCCACAATTCTAAGCTCTCGCCTTTTTTATAGCAATTCCTCGGGACAAAGCAAGCTCTCAGTAGAATGGAACTTGATGACATTCCTCGCAGTGGTACAAAAACTACGCATTCGAATCTTGCCAGTAACCTGGGAGTCAAAAAGGCAACTAATCGGAAGAGGCGGAACAAGTCAAATCAACCAAACCCTCGTAACCCTGCAAACAAGTTTTGCTTTCAAACGCGTTTCCGAAATTCTCCAACGAGACATGTCTGAGAAAGACATATATTGCTGTCTGATCAACGAGATGCTGGTCTTGTGCCACCCTCAGGTTCAAAGCCACCCAAACATCCTTGAATTACAAGGTATCTGCTGGGATATACCTCGCAAATGGTGCCGAGAGGATACGTGCGCGGAGCCATCAGACTGCGAGAGTCAAGCAAAGATCTGGCCAGTTCTTGTGTTTGAGAAGTCGCAGTTTGGCGATTTGTTCGCATTCGCAACCCGTCCGAGTGGCCAGGCCCTTGACATGGCCCAGCGCTGGAAGATATGTCAGGAAATCGGCACTGCCGTCGCCCGCATGCAGTCCAACCGTGAGCAACAGCCCATGAATCGATGAGTCAATCTGCTAACAGTATCAAGGTATCATCCACGGAGACATCAAGCCGCAGAACGTTCTGGTGTTCCAAGACGGGGATGGGTATACTGCCAAGATTGCTGACTTTGGCTTCTCAACCTGGCATGCCACAGACGATGAGCGTATGATTCTTCACCCGTCTTGGCCGTGGAGTGCTCCAGAATACAACGAATATCCTGACTTTACGCCAAGCATGGCTGCAAGAACAGACGTGTACTCTTTTGGTATGCTATGCCTATGGTTCATGCTTCACAAGTATCTGATAGGTAGCATTCCGCTACCTAGCCTTGTTCTATCGATACCAGAGTCATATTCAGACTATGACCAGGCTGGGTCGTTGAAACTTCTCGCTCAGTTAAAGGACCAGTCCAACAACGGCATTTCTTTGCTCCAGTTTGCGGAGCAAGCCCTGGCGAACGAGACTGGCCTGGACCATAATACCAAGCAGTCGCTCAAGCTCTTCTTTCAAGGCTGTCTCAGCCCTGATCCGAACTTGCGTTTCCGTGACGTGGAGCATTCGCTTCGGATCATGCACCTGTGAGTGAAGACGCTCAGGTTTATCACCTGTAGCCCTCTCTAATGAGTCCCCAAGGCAGATCTCAATCGCCGAAATCGCATTGATCGACATGTATTCCCCCAACGAAGAGGATTTCAAGGTCAGTCCCAGAAAATAAGGCAAGGCCGTATCTTGACGATACAGTAGCTCGAACACTCACTTGAGGCATTGTACTCGTGCGACTACCGAGTACGAAGTCACATTCTCGGTCAGCTAGAACAAGCAGTTAAAATCAGTCCGACCAGCCGTCTTTCCGGTCAGTTACGGCTTTGCTATGAACTCGAGTTTGGTCGTCCCGATCCGGATAAGAAGGCCCAGTATCTCTCACATGACAAGCAGCATACCCATCAGTTGGACGAGGCTCCAGAACCGGAACCCAGGAAATCAAGCCGTCGGGTGACCTTATTTGATCAACTGGTGTACCAAGGTTACATCTTTTCGACAGACTTGATTCTTCAAAAATACGTTAGCGATGGTGTCCTGGATGTGGCGCAACACACGATCGAATCTGACATTGCAAGCCTGAGAAAGATGCTGCAAGCAAAGGAGCTCATACATCTTCTTGAGTCTCAACTTTCATCCATTTTGGACGCGCAAGGACGATGGAAAGAGGCTGAGAAGCTGGAAATGAAGCTGATGAGAAAAGAAACAGAGACGACAAATCTACCCAATCACGAATATCTGAATAGAATGGGGAATCTGGCAGGCATCTATCTACGTCAAGGTCGAATCAAAGAAGCAGAAGAGCTTGCAATGTCAGCCATGAAATTGGCAAATGACATACTGACCGATCAACACCCATACACCCAAACACTGATGCTACTCGTGGCATCCATCTATTCGAGTCAGGATCGTTGGGAAGAGGCGCATGATCTCGACCGAAGAGTCTTGGCCACCAGGCAACAGACTCTTGGCCGGGATCACCCGAGTACCCTGAGCAGCATGGATAACATCGCATTCACTTATTGGGCCCAAGGCCGGTGGCGGGATGCAGAAAGGCTTTCCGTGGATATCATCGAGATAAGCAAGACAGTTCTGGACTCAACTGATTCTCGTTTCTTGGTCCTCTTGGAAAGTCTAGCAAGGACGTATAGGGATATTGGCTGGTGGGAGAAAGCTGAGAAGCTCGAGGCTGATATCCTGGAGACCAAAACCACAGTATCAGGACCAGAGCACCCGGAAACTCTCGCCTGTATGGGGAACCTCGCCGTCACCTATATCAGGCAGAGTCGGTGGGAAGAAGCCGAGAAGTTGATATCGGTCGTCGTCAGGATAGGCGAGAGAGTTCTCGGTCCAGAGCACCCTCAGACTATTAGCGCCACTCTTACCTTGGCCATAGCATACCAATACCAGGGAATGATAAAGGAAGCGGAAGAGATTACGCTCAAGGCGGTAGAGATATCAACAAATCACCTGGGCCGACACCATTCGTCTACTCTGTCCGCCATGGACATTTTGACAGGAATCTATCTGGATCAAGATCGATGGGACGAAGCCCAAAGAGTGGGGAATGAGATGTTGGATGCCAGCAGGGACTTGCTTGGACAAGGGCATCCTTACACAATAAACAGGATGGGAAACACGGCAGATCTATGGCGAAGTCAAGGCAAGTGGGATGACGCGGAGAAAATAGATGATGAGGTACTGAGGATGTCCACGAGGATATTGGGTGAAGATCACCCCATGACTTTGACCAACATGGCCAACCTGGCCATTACATACTGGGGTCAAGAACGGTTGAAGGAGGCCGAGGCTTTGGAAGAGAAAGTTCTTGAATGGAGGAGGAGGGTCCTGGGAAATAGCCATCCTTCCACCCTAAACAGCATTGAGAACTTGCTCACGACATATCAAGATCAAGACCGATGGGAGGAGGCAGAGAAACTGGAGCTAGAGGTATTGGAGACTAAGCGAAGGGTACTGGGAGAGGACTATATACTTGCCAGGACAGGCTTGGAGACTTTGGCGCGGATCCTCTGGGACGGTGACGACCTCGAGGAAGCAGAGGAGAGGTGGCAAAGTGTGGTGGAAATTAGAAAGACGGTACTGGGCGAAGAGCATTACTTCACAATCAAGAGCATGGAGGGATTCGTAGAAATGTACCGGGACTTTGATCGGAGGGAGGATGCCAGGAAACTAGAAGAGGAGATTCTAAGGATACAAGGGGTGCGCGGGAAGGAAGCCCTTCTGGCTACTACAACTGACCGTGGAGATTATTTCTTCACCATCAAGAACATGGAGGAATTACGATCAAGTTGCGAGGAAAGCGGACGGGTAGAGCATGGAAGAAGATTAGAGGGCGAGATTCTGAGGATGCGGGGATTGCCTGTGAGAGAACCCATCTCGTTGGGATACTTGCCCGAAGACGATCAACGGAGTTTTCAAGAGATCATAGGGATCGGCCTCGAGAAGAGACCTAGATAGGGCAGAGAACCTATAACTAAGTGCTAATCCTAACCTGAAATGCACTACTGATTTTTAATCTTATTTCTTATAGCTCTTATTACCTCGCATAAATGCAATAGGTAGCGGTGAAGGACTACTATCTGTAGTTGACATGCTCAGGCATGCATTATTAGAAACTCTCTCAACCTGTCGAACTGATACTATATCATCACTTCCCCGGCCAGATGCACGAATGGCCCCTCTCCCATTCATCTCAGCCCAGTCAATAGGCAATCCAATCCCAGAGTTGCTAAAAGGGAGTTGGTAGATCTGGTCCATTTTGTGCCGGCTAAGCTTATCCAGTGCCGTCTTGAAGTCGTCGAGTATGATTGTATCGGTCAAGCACTTGAACACAGAAGCAAACTTCCAGAAGGGATTGATGCCGCCGAGCGCTAGCACTGGTGTCACGGCAAGAAGGTCCAGAGCGATAAAGAGGAGGCTGAGACACATGCTGAAGAGTAAAATGCCGAAACGGGGCGAAACGCGGATAATCTCGATTAGACCGAACTCGTAGCGGTATTTAATATTCCAGAAGAGGTTTGCCGTGGTGAAGATCCACCATGGATCGCTAGACGTGAACTGTGAGCTAATATTATCAAGCGTTCTTTAAAAAGTCTTACCGACATAGGGCCTCCAAAGGCCTAGTAGACACGAACATACGGTGGTTGATGTTGTTAAAATAGGCAAAGTTCGCGTAGAGTTCGAGCACCCAGTACGGCTGGACAAGAAGTATCGTGCTGATATATATCATGCTACCTCTTGGCTTTAAGAAAGGCTTGTTCTTCATCCAGGAGATGATATTATGCAACGTCCAGGATGCGATAAGGAGGACAGCAGTCGAGGAGAGATACCAGCCCCAGACTGGGGGGTTAAAGAAGGTGAAGAAGCCATTCGGCGCCGCTAGAACAAGCTGAAGTTATCATAAGCCGGTGCTTAACTTTTTATTCAAGTGGCGATTTACCTCGACTAGAATGAGTTTGTGCAATAATACCCCCGACCGCATGTTTGCCAGCGTAATACTGGCCATGATGAGCAGAGATCCAATCAGGAGACCTTGTGACCACGCCTCGATGGTTAGATGGGCAGGGTCGGTCGGTTTGGACCCGGGAGTTGATGTCGGTTCTGCCATACTGTCACCTCAGGAAGGGAAGTTGGGTAAGAGTTGAAGGAAATGGATGGCGGATAACAAAGACGGGCACACGGGATAATTCAATGGCCCATTCATAACTTTATAAGCTCAGACTTCCCCGCACTCGTGCTATATTAGCGTAGCGCTTGACCCCATTTCCTCCACACCACCCCAGATCATGGTGTTGGCCCTAACGCTGCGGCATCCCAGCACTCTTCCCCCTCAACCAGGCAGGTCCACACGGTCAATCCTGCTTTGCTGATGCTAAAGCAGTCCCTCGCTTAGAGGTTGAGTCTGTGCCTGGACGAGGAGGAGTATCGCGCTTGAATTCCGCCCATCCAAGGAGATGGGGTCATTCATCGTGCAATGCGGGATTTGTCACATTGTGATTGTAGTGAAGCTTCGGGGTTCGATGTCCAATGGCCGAAGTGTAGACATTATGTCACCACACAATTCGCCACGCAGGAACATTAGACTTTTATGGTAGTGTGCGATGCAATATAACTACACCCCAAAGAGAAATACCTAAAAAGCCTGATCCGTCTCCCAGTGCTTCATCAGTTTCTACCTAAGGATCAAATAACTCTAACACCAGCTAGAGCCAAGCGGCGTGAGCTTGATCGAATCAAAGACCGCACTTCCATCGCGTCCAACAATCGCCATGTCCTTTGACTCCTGGTATCGCGGCCAAACATTGGCAGTCATGACTGTTCCATCACCACCAAAGATCTCCAGGCTTGATCGGTCGATAAAGATATCCAGCGTCAACTTATTCTTGCGCGATACATCAATGACAGCCTTCCAAGTCCCCGCCTGCCCGTACCCGGCGTCAGTTGTGTCGAGCGTCAGAGTACGGTCAGCCGTGTTGTAACTCAGTAGAACCGACTCTGCCTTTGACTTGAAGAGCGAGATAGTGAAAGACGACGCCGTTGTAGCGCCGAGGTCCACGGCGACTTGCAGCCTCGCCGTGTTGGAGCTGCCAATGACCATAGGAGTCTCGCCAACGCTGCGCCGTCCAAACTTCTTCGCCGGACCGGCCGCAAGCTTGTCGAGTGCGTTGATGGGACGGCTACCAAGTCCCCCATCATCACGGATGAAAAGTTCCCTCGTGACGGACTGCGAACCAGCCCATCCATTGATGCGGCTCGGCCACTTGGATGTAGGCCAGTTACCCATCCAAGTAATAGCCAAGTCACGACCCGTCTCATCCTTGTACCACTGCATAGCGTAACTATCAGGCCCAGCATCGATGAGCCCGCGTTTCTCGCTCGTAAAGACGCTGCCGTTGTACGTGCCCGTCTCATACCATCCCAGCGCGTCGCCGCCGTAGAAGAGAACCCATTTTTCGCCAAGGGGAAAGAAGTTTGGACACTCCCAGACGTCGCCCGTGCTGCCGTCGCCCGTGTACAAGATGCCAACGTAGTTCCAGGAGAGCAGGTCCTCGGAGCTGTACAGCAGGACTCGGCCACTGACATCGTTGCTTGAACCGATGACCAGCTTCCATGATTTGTCTGTAGGATCGTAAAAAGGCTTTGGGTCTCGGAAGAACTTGGGCGCGCCTGGAGGAGGGCGTGGGATAATAGGATTATTGGAGTCAAGTTCGAAGTGGATGCCGTCCTTGCTGGTTGCGGTGGACACCACCTCCTGCACCACGTCAGGGTGGAAAGCCGTGTCCGTGTAGTCAGTGAAGATGAGCCGTAGCTTGTTGCCATGAAGTTTATCGACGACAGCCGCACCCGTGAAGCGTCCAGAGGTATCCCGAGGATCATCTGTGTCCTTGGGGGACAGGGCAATGGGGAGCTCACGCCAATGAACCGCGTCAACACTCTCAGCATGCGACCAGTACATGGGACCCCAGAAAGGAGCGTCAGGGTAGAACTGGCTGAAGAGGTGATGACGGCCCTTCCACTGGCTGAGTCCGGCCGGATCGTTGATCCAACCCTGGTACTGAGTGTAGTGGAACTGGGGACGCATAGGATCTGCTGCCATGAGGGAGCACGATGGCGAGCTGTGAGCGGATGGCTGATTTGCCTGGCCAAAAATGTTGAAGGTGAGGCCCTTGCTATCGCCCAGTGCATCGCAGCCCACGCGAATATCGTCGACGTTGATATGGCCCCACGATTCGGAAGTGCTGCTGTCATGCACGACAATGTGGACTTTCTGACCTGCCCACTTGCTGGTATCCCATGTGACGCGAATCAAAGCTTCATCGTTGGCGCCAGTCTGCTTGAGAAGAAGTTTATTGTCTTTGTCTCTCACAAGACCAACGTACAGCTTCTCAACATCATAACCACCGCCAATGAGGAAGCTCATGACGGAGCTCGCCCGGAAAGTGGTCGACTTTAGCTCTCCCACGGCTTTCTCTCCACTCTGTGCGGTGCCCAGGATGAAGCTTTTGCCGGTCTGGCCGAAGGGTCCACCCCAGTAGGAGGTTTCAGAAGAGACTGAGTTGCTTCCGAAGGCATCGCCGCTCACAACACGCCATCCTTTGAGACCTGCCTCAAAGCCAGGGTTGTGGGGACCCGGGTATTGGTGGGAGTGGCAATTTGGAATTTTTGGAACAGATGCCGTGTTTACTGTTGACGCCGAGAGCGCCAGCAGAGCAACTGTCTGCGCCGACAGCGGATGAAGGGGGAAATGCATGCTGAACAAAGTCTTGGTCAAAGAAAATAGGTGATGGTGATGGTGATGTGAAGACTGGGGAGAGAATAACAGGCTTCTTGTTGACAAAGTGAAAGCGCAGCAGTTCGATATATGTATGTTTCGTCGGAGAACAACGTAACGCCTGTCTGTCTTTCACGATCCAACCCAACTCTAACCTCACAACGGCTCAAGCCTCGTGCCCAAGCCCATGCATATGGAGCCCCAATACATCTCCCTCCTCATGTTGATCGTAGAAAAACGCCCGTCATGCCTCTTCAGCTACCGTAGCTGTCCAGTTAGAGTATGGTCGACCGGGGGTAAGTTGTGGGGGAGCGTGCGGGGAAGAGGGTCTGGGAATGGAGGCCTGCCTTGAGTGGTTAGTTCACGGGCCAGGATGATCGCGGACTCTTCTCGCTCCTCCGCGATTGTGGGGGGTCATGCCACTCAATCCCCTGACCTCGCAACGAGTCAGTTTATCTCCAAGCGTCGGCCTAGGGTGTCGTCATTAAGAAATGCCATAGCTACGTAAAGAGGATGGCGTTGAAACTCATCCTCATGCATTACAACCCATCGTGCAGAGAACATTGTGAGAACAATTCCGCATGTCCTAAATCGTCCTCCCGCAGACATTAGCTCACCGTGTCCACTCTAGTCGTATGCATTTCTATTATTCTGGAAGGCCGCTAGATGTTCCCAGCATGCATAGAGTTGCATTTGTCTTGCACAGGCCTGTTGTCTAAACTTCGCGGAGCGCGAAATCTGGTCCGCGGCCCACATCAGCGGAAAACGCCCGTTGGACCTCCGAGAGTGATGCCGATCATAGGGGGGAAGACGAGGGAGGGTGGAAAGACTGTATCGTCGTGGCAGTCATTGGTAAAGATGAGGTTTTTTCTTAGGTTGAGTAAGTGTCGTTTACTTCAGTTATTATTCAGCAAAGGGTGTAATAGAACAGCAGGCGGTAAGTAGATACCAAGTCATTTGGGGCTTCAATATGACCAATTTATGATCTAGCCCTTCGGGAGCTCAAAAACATCAGGATTTGGGCTGGTAATGCGGAGTGCCATGTTTCCATGGACCTGACCGTGGATGCTTCCATGCGGCGACTTACACCTGGCTAGCCTCTCTTATTCAGACAGGCGTCCAATGATCCCTGATGAGTACGGGATCTCTGCAGCCCCAGCCTAATGAGCTGACAACTAGCGGCATAGAAACAACCCAGTCAAGGTTGCCATGATCATCTTCTCATCCCCTGAGTTTTCTATCAATGTCTCATCGAGTCTTCCTACCTTCCAAGTTTGGCAAGAGTGGTTTGGTTTATCTATAATCCTGAATAGCTACATCGCGTCGAAGGATCAAGCAACCAACCACTGCCTTGGCTCATCGGCATGGCCGAACTTCCCCTCTTCGGCATCTCCACGCATCCACATTAAACAACACAGACCATGATACATCGACTGAAACGTAGATGATAGCAAAGAGAAGCTTAAGCTTCTGTCTTGTCCAGGCTGTGACTGAAAATCTATATCTATCTCCCCAAACCACACATGATAATTCAGCATCAACCCGTATACTCATTCCCTATACGCAAAGCCTCTATCAAACACTTTACAGCTGTACAACAGCCACCAGATCAGCAAAATGGGCGTGTCAAAGCTCGCCATTTCGGTGCCCAAAGATGAGACTGGCAAATCTTGGCCGGCCATCGCCGTGGGAGTCTTTGTCGCCTTCGGTGGCGTTCTCTTTGGGTATGATCTCAATCTTTTGGAGGCCATGGCATGTTCACTGACTCAAGTTCAGATACGATACCGGTACCATTAGCGGCATCTTGGCCATGGACTATTGGAAGGAACTCTTCTCGACTGGTTACACCGACTCTCATGGCCAGCCTGACGTTTCTCCCTCCCAGTCATCCGCCATTGTCTCGATCCTCTCGGCAGGCACATTTTTCGGCGCTCTGTGCTCCCCATTCCTTGGGGACTACATCGGTCGTCGATGGGCACTTATCGCATCGTCGTGGGTGTTCAACTTTGGTGTCATTCTACAGACTGCGGCTGTCTCCATTCCTCTCTTCTTGGCTGGTCGGTTTTTTGCTGGGTATGGTGTTGGTCTGATCTCAGCTTTGAGTAAGCTTCTATCACAAGTCCCAACGAGACACGTCGTACTAATAAGCATGTAGTTCCGCTTTATCAATCCGAGACGGCCCCGAAATGGATCAGAGGTGCCATCGTCGGTGCCTACCAGTTCTCCATAACCATTGGGCTTCTCCTGGCCGCCGTTGTCAACAATGCAACTCAAGGTCGAGATGATACTGGCTCATACCGGATCCCCATTGCCGTCCAATTTGCCTTCTCTATCGTCCTGATTGGCGGGATGTTGGTCCTCCCTGAGACTCCTCGCTACTTCGTCATGCGAGATAAGATCGAACAGGCCGCCCAGGCCCTGGCGAAGCTGAGGAGACTGGCTCCAGACCATCCCGCCGTTCTGGAAGAGCTGAACGAGATCAAAGCAAACCACGATTACGAAAAGAGTGTGAGCAAGGCGAGCTACCTAGACTGCTTCCGCGGCCCGATGGCCAAGAGGCAGTGGACAGGCATGGGCCTTCAGGCCCTGCAGCAGTTCACCGGTGTCAACTTTATCTTCTACTACGGCACACAGTACTTTAAGAACTCGGGCATGGACGACTCCTTCATTGTCCAGGTCATCACCTCGTGCGTCAACGTTGGCTCAACCATCCCAGGTCTCTGTGCCATTGATAGGTGGGGACGCCGCCCGCTGCTATTCTGGGGAGCTGTGGGCATGTGTGTCTCGCAATTCATCGTCGCCATGCTGGGCACTTTGACTACGTCTCAGGACAGCGTCGGTACTACCATCGTGCATAACGTCGCGGCTCAGAAGGCTGGCATTGCATTCATCTGCATTTACATCTTCTTCTTCGCGTCGACCTGGGGACCTATCGCTTGGGTTGTCACCGGGGAGATATTTCCGCTGCAAACTCGTGCCAAGAGTCTTTCCATCACAACTGCAACCAACGTAAGACACGCTCCCCGAATCTTAGTTGACCAACTTGTGACTAACTCATATAGTGGCTCCTCAACTGGGCTCTCGCATTTGCAACGCCTTACCTCGTCAATTACGGACCAGGCAATGCAAACCTTCAATCTAAGATCTTTTTCATTTGGTTCGGCGCCTGTTTCATCTGCGTTGCCTTTGTGTACTTCTTTATCTATGAGACTAAGGGGCTTACCTTGGAACAAGTCGATGAGTTGTATAACGAAGTCAGCAGCGCGCGGAAGAGTGTTGGATGGGAGCCTACTGTCACCTTTCTAGAGCGTGAGGTTGCCGCTGGCCATGGACCGGTGCTTAGCCTGGATGACGAGAAGGCACAGAGCTAGAACATGATCCACAGGTTGGTACACGGCGATGTTGGTCATGGCCATCATATCAAGGCTGTTAGAGGGCACATAGTAAAGCACCACTACTCTCATAGCTAAACCTCAACGTCACTTGGACAGTTGTCTTGGGAGAAGAATACCCTTGGGAACTATTGGCATCAAGATTCTTCATAGACCCAAGATCTAACCGCTCGCCTGATTTTATCTACTCAGGATAGCATTTTACATTCGATCGATTATAGTTAGAAGGACGGAAAGGCAGGAGATGATATATTTAAACACGTAAACAGAATGCAACGGTTGCTGCGAAATTCCAGTATCTAAACTTTCACACAGTTGAGTATAAATGTTAGAAGGCAGAGAAAGAAATAAAGTCACTCGTTAAATCGGTCTATCCATGAATCAATTCTTTAAGATATTAGAAACGAGTCATCATGAGCCTGTGACATCGATCAAGCCCAAGCAAATCGCTTGGTTGGCCAGACCCCTGTCGAAACGCGCTGTCGGCCCGAGAGCTCACGACCGTGCGTGCACAAGGAAATGCACTGGAATATGGGTCCGAAAGTAAGAACAAGGATCCATCCATCCATGTCAACCAACTGAAGGGCTCGCTCACCTCAGCCTGCAGGGGGGCCTGGTTCTCTAAGGCTTCTAGAAGAAGCAGGAAGTATTCTAGCGGCACGCTAGAAGCAACCGAGTGGGCGCAGATCTCGCAAGCGAAGCGACCAATGCTCCTAGTTAACCGTCTCGAGACTCCTCACATTGGACACTTCCAGGGCAGAGACAGGTATTCAATGGGGTCGACAGATTCATAGCTTCCTAAATCAGGACGAGACACTGCGGGGTTAATGAGCGAGTGGATTGACACACTTCGGGTTCCCCGGACTCGGAATGATATATTTATACCGGGTAGGTTATGTGATAAGACTTGAAACACCAAGCCTGAGCCCCAACCTCAAGATATCCATATGATAGCGATGGGAGAGTACCAGAGAAGGAGACTAAACATTGCTTGCGATGTTTGTCGAGGACGAAGGACGAAATGCGACGGCCAACGACCCAAGTGCGGCTTTTGTCAGGTTCAGGGTAGCCGTTGCGTCTATCAGGTCGCTCCTCAGCCGCCACCCTCAAGGTGAGGAGTTCCACCACCAAGCACAGAGGTACTGGAGGACTCACTTGTAACATCTAGACTGGAGCTTGATATTGCTAGCATGCGCGAACGACTGGAGGATATCATGGGCTTACTTGCGTCCGACCAGCGGCAAGGCAAAGACGCTCGCTCGTTGTCACTTCCTGCAGCCAACAGAACTGCTTCACTGCACGGATCATTTCAAAGTTCTCCGAGAGCCTTGAGTGATCACGAGATCAAGTATGAGCCGGATGATCCCGAATTCCCAATCATGATTCTTCAGCGACGAAGCATGATGGTCCTCCTCGGCCTCGATCCGGACATGGGCGTCTGGTTGAGCAACATGGAGCGATCTCCTAGCTTTTTATCAAGGAAAGACCGGGATGTTTCTATGCGGGTGTTTCTGTTACCTCCAGACAGCATATCCTCTACCCTTCACGCCTTTGCCGAAAGGGTACACATCTGGCTACCGATACTCTCCTCCGATTTTCAAGAATCATTTCATCAGTGTATCAACGGACAGAGTCCATCGCCCTCAGACACTTGCCTGGCCATGTTGGTCATGGCTCTCGGGTCCTTTGCGGCTGCGGACACAATCACGTCGGCCCTTAGCCAACAACTTGGTGCTGAGTACTTCACCGAAGCATCCAAATTGCTTCCCGACGTTCTCCTTGATTTCAGCGTCAGGAGCCTGCAGTGCCTAATCTTCTTTGCTGTGTATTTCATGCATTTAATTCGGCCATGTCAGGCACACGATCATATCCTCATGGCTTCAGCCAGAGCACAAAACATGCTCAATATACACTCTCAAAGCGGCGATACGAATACTGTGGAGGCTTTGCGGCGCGCCTACTGGGCTATACTACTTATAGAAAGCGAACTGTCTGTTCAGATTGACCTCCCAGACAGCGGGATCTGGAAACACGAGGAAGAAACCCAGCTGCCGTCCCCCAGCGGAATATGGCACTTCTCCCTCACTGAGAACAGCGCCATGTCGTCTCCATCGTCGCAGACCTTGGAGTCTATTTCTGACACTATCCCAGTTTACTTCTTGGCTGAAGTAGCCATGCGCAGAATGCTCCGGCGCTGCACAACATCACTCAGCAAATCCTCCGAGGGCGAGTTCAGGTATGCACCCGTCATCGCCAGAGAGCTAGAGCTCCAGCTAGAAGGGTGGAAAAAGTATCTACCGCCGTTTCTTGACTTCCACAATCAGCCCACGGAGCTGTACGAGGTAGCTGAAGTTCCCCGCGCCCAATTCTTGCAAGCTCAGTTTTTTGCCTGCAAGGTTTCCATCTCCTGGCCAGCGGTCTATGAAACCATCAGACTGGGTTTTGTGGACGACAATATGCTGCCTCACTGCACCAAGTTCTTTGACGACTATGTATCATTTATCCTAGCTGCGACAAAATCGATGCAGACGTGTATGATGAATACTTGGACGTTAGCGACGAGGTAACGTACATGCTTGAAGATGAGAGGAAGTCGACAGGAGGAGCTAATGCATAGTACCTGCAGTATCTTCATCATCACTATGGCAGGAATTCGAGCCATTGATACGGATGGTATGGAGGAACTTTTGAACCCAGAGGTCTTCCAATGTTTTTCCCTTGCAGCTGAGTCTTTTGCTGTACTGGCTCCATACAGCAAGTCTCTGGCAGCACTGGTGGAGATTATTCAGGAAAGAGTAGAGCATACACAGTATAGATTAATCTTAGACCAGTAAAGATAGTTATACTATAGATTTAACAGTATTAAGAGCGATTCAAGTCTATGTTGGCTCATCCGCTGTCGGTTATCTGTTAACTAATTGCCCTTTGTGGCTTTGCACCGATCTGCTATGGCGGTTATCCCGGCTTCAACTATACTGGTAAAGAACACGTTTCCAACACATCATAGCATCATATCCCGATTCCAACACAGTGTGGTTTTGCACCACTGATTCTTCTAACTATTATCTAACTCAATATTTTCTCAACCTCGTTTGCCTCGTCATCTTGCCCTAATCTTCTAAGTGCCTGGACTATCTTCATGCCATAAAGGCTCCTGGCTGGACTATCCTCATCCACCCTTTCGTTTGCCAAGATCACCTCTTGGTACGTCACTGCAGCCTTTTCCCATTCTTCCTGCTTCAAGTATACCTCGGCCAGATTGGCCATGGTCCTCAGGGTCTCTGGGTGGTCATCTGCTAGAGCCTTCTTTCGCAACCGCAACAATTCCGTATACATCTCTTCTGCCTCTGACAAGCGGCCCGAGTCCAAGTACAATCCTGCCAGATTAGCCATCGCTCGCAGCGTGTCCCGATGTTTCCTTCCCAAGGCTGACTGAAACTCCTCCAAGACCCCGGCAAATAGTACCTCTGCATCTGCCCATCGGCGCTGTTTACTTTGGACTGAAGCCAAAACGCTTATATGTTCGCCTGTCCTTAGAATATCCGTATCGTGAATTCTCATGCACGTCTCGACCAAGCTTACTGCCATATTCAGAGCCTCTTCTAGGTGGCCTTGGTTCAGACGAGCTGTTGCTAAATACTCAGTCAAGCGAAGCGTGAGTGAATGCTCTTCTCCCAACACCCTCTTGCTTGCAGAAACTGCACTCGTGCACAGAACATCTGACTCTTTCCATTGATGTTTGTCAATGTGAGCCCTCGCCAGGAAGACGATGCGGTCTATCGTGTCAGGGTGTTCCTCCCCGTAGAGTTTCTTGCATACGTCGACGACTGTGAGCATCAACTCCTCGGCCTCGTTCCACTGACCTGAGAGCCAGTAAGTGAAAGCCAGCTGGGACGTAGACTCTTGGGTCTCTCGATGGTCTTCCCCTAAGCGTCTCTCATTGACCAGCCGCTGGCGTAGCTGAATCTTCAGGGCTGCTTGATACCGGCCTTGGTGTGCGTATGAGACAGCCAGGTAGGCTAAACTTCGCTCCAGACTCTGTCCGCGTATTCTTCTTCTGTTGATGATGCTGATTTGTCGAAGGACAATCTTTTCGGATTTTTTCCATTGACCTTGGTTCTGATAGATTTGGGAAAGAGTTCTCATGATCTCGAGGGTTTCATCGTCTCCTTCTCTTCGTGCGCTTTCGTTTGTCTCCAACAGTCCAAGGCATAATTGTTCCGTTTCGTCGAATCGGCCGAGGTCAGTGTAAATGTAGATTACTTGATGGTGAAGAGCATTAACCAGCTCATCGCCGGGTTCAGCAATGTGATTCAGATCCTTAGCCTCTTCCAACAGCCGCTGTAGTGCTGTCTCCGAGTTCTTTTCCCCGTAGGAGATCATGCTCATGGGTGGGGGGCTGAAAAGTCCACGCTCAAAGAGATTTGATAGCGTTGTTGCTCGGAACTTGTCTATCCCTTCATCCATATCAGCTGGTTCGTCCGGATCAGTTGGTTCGTTTGGATTAGGGGCACGTGAGCGAATTCTCTCTGCAAAAGCGGTTTGGATACGTTGGGTTGCCTGCTCATCTCCTGGTAGTATTTCTGCCATCTTGGCTTCGTCTCTGGGACTTCCAAAGCCAATATAATGACAAGTTGCCAACTGTTCAGCTACAGACCTATCATCCTCCTCAGAGACTTCCCAGCAAACCCCTGAAGTTGAGACATGTTGGGGTGGTTCCGGATGAGGGGATGACTTAGAACCATGATTTCGTTGACAAGGACCTTGTATGTCTCGTCATCGGTTTTGCTGTGGTTCACGCGCTTAAAGGCAAACCCGGCGGTGCGGTTGATGAAGGCCTACTGGACTTTTGAAGTCCCTCCGGAGCCGATGATTGTTCGACCACAATCCCAGGAAACAGGGACAAAATCGATTTGCAAGGCCTGAGTGGTGGCAAGGAAGGATAAACAATAGTGTCTAATATTTGGTGCGTTGGCGAGTGACCCCCACGGTCACGCCAGAAGAAGTCTGGAAATCGGAAAAAAGAGGAATGGACTTGTATGACATTGGTGGCAGTTACTCTTAACGAGTGGGACGAAATTTGATATGGTAGACAACGAGAAGTTATTACAAAAGAAATAAAAGTAGAGTTAGATTAGAGACGATGAACGCGGCCGGGGCTGGGGGAAAGACCCAGCCGCCTCTTTGAGGGACAGTACCACTGCAGCAATACCTGTAATCTCACCGAGCACTGCCTCAAATTGGCGCCGAGGCAAGCCTCCTCAGCGGCTCAACCACCGCCTCACTGAAATGTCTGAGGAGGTCTGCCCTGACTGGCCGGTCTTGGGTGCTTGCTTCCAGGCTGCCACTCATGCACAGCACCACCAAGTCGCGGTACACAGCCCCCATCTTTGAGCCGAGCGCAGTTTTGGCCAATTCAATCAAGACTGAGCTGACTTCTGCCGATCCCATGGCTCGAAACCGCTGGCTCGAGAGCATCTTTTGCAGCGGGCACCATAAACCTATCTCCAACAGAACGACCCCGAGACTATAGTAATCAAAAACAAGCCTGTATCTCCCAGTCCTTCCATATTCAGGGTGTTGATAATCGCTTTCATCATACATTAGACCGTCTGTCTGCCAAAAGCTCCCATCGGGCCTAGTCTTGTGCAGAGCTACAATGTAGGAACAAGACATTGCGCGCGTTGAAGGCCTCATGCATCCACCCGATGGCGTGAAATTCTTTGGAAAAGTCTGCAAGGGCAAACGCGAGCCTGAACCTGTTACCAAGAAATGGGTGACCCCTAGTGCTCTTCCCCCCAAGAATAAGATACTGGAGTAGCGTAGTTGGGGTGGATTCTTTGCCCTCTGGGTACTCAAAGACGAGGCCGTAGCCACGACTCGAGTTTGCTTCTAGAGCACCGAGGCATTTCAGCGTCCTCAAGCCTTCTGACTTTGGCTCAACACTCAAGCTCTTGGCTTTGAGATCGAGGACGAGCCTGCGTTGAGTGGGTTCCATGCGGTGAGACGTGAATGTGAACTCCTCCACCAGCACTGGCTTCTGGTCTCGATGGTGCCCAAAGACGTGGCCAGCACCACTACTGCTGTTGAGTTTGATGTCGTCCCATGATAGCCTGCAACTCTTGTCCACTGATTGAATGCTGTCAGGGTGCAATGTCCCAAGCTGAAACTTCTTCATCAGAGCCATAGCCCCAGCAATGCCGTAAACGGTATACCGTGACTTGAGCGTGTTGTAGACACCCTCAATCTCGTCTGGACTGTTGGTGTTCAGAACGGCTTAATGCCAGTAGTCTTCTGCTTGGCCCTTCACGTTTGTCGACAAGAGATTCCACAAGCCTTCAATGAGCTGGTCGATCTCAGGCTCAGTGATGGATCGGGCATCAGCATCTGCCGAGACTGGATCTTCGGGGCTGCCCTTGAGCATGTGAAACAGGGCCACCATCTTCACAATTGCTTGGTCGTAAAGCTGGTCTAGAAATGCCGTCAGATCCACTGAAGCACTGTTTTTGTCCAAAGCCAATGCCAGACCCCATGCACAAAATCGTTGCCGTAAGAACCAGATGTTTGTCCTACGTGACTCATGTTGAGATCCCTGGCCTTCCAGGTCCAGAAGTTGTTGGCAAACGGTAGAGAAATGCGCTTTGAGACTCAGAAAGGTGAGCGTTTGGCAGATGTTTGAAATCTTGGGACGGTGAGTTGGGTCTTTTGCCAAAGCCATCAACAACAGCCTCACAAGAGATGGTACAAGACTCTTATCCAGCCGATCTTGAGTAATACCATCTAGCCACGCCGTGACCTCGTCTTTGACATGTCCATCAGGATGATAGAAGCCGCTGTCAGACCAACCCGAGGCTCGTCCTGGTGTCAACCTCCTTGCGCGGAATTCTTTGACACCCTTGGAGCCTTTGGTCATATACGTCACCACTTCGGCCAATAGACAACCAAATGCCCAGACATCGATGGCTCGGTTGACATCTTGCCTCCTCATCTTGCTGTCCATGAATTCAGGCGCAAGGTAGTCTCCCGTGGTTGGCTTCCAAGTTGTCAGAGACTGGTCCTCGGCAGGTTTCAGATTGCCCAGGCCAAAGTCGGCTAGCACGAGTGTCTCCTTGCTCACTAGGACATTCTTTGGCCTGAGATCATGATGGTATCCGATGGCTTCAAAGTCAACACCGTGACATTCCTGGCTGAGATGCAGTTGGTGCGTCTTGGACAAAGCTGAGCTCAGTCCACGCAGGGCTGCGAAGAAAGTAACATCGTGCTTAAATTGACCATACCGATCATCCCGCTGTAGAAAGGCCTCAAGATCCATGTCAAGGCAAGGAAATAAGAAGTTGTGTTCTCCTCTATAGGTATAAGAACCAAGCAGTCGGATGATGTTGGGGTGCTGAAGCTGATTGAGAAGACGAAGATACATTCTTTCATGCTGAACCGCTTTCGTCATCTCCTTGGACTTCAACTTCTTCTTAATGACATAGACTTCCTTTCCCTTAGAAGTTGAATTAGCTTGATTGCTAGGAGTTTCATCAATTGGCGATGCAGCACTACTTACATCAGAAGGTAACAAAGCCTGCTGCGACGGTAGGATTTCCACTTTGTAGATCCCGCCAAACCCGCCCTTTGTCAAGTAACTGGGCTCACTAACAAAAGGAAGTATGTCTTGATTGCGGAATTCGAAGTGATGTTCCCACATCCTCTCCAGAAAATACCGCGGTAAAAGCCTCCATTGGTACTGGCTAGCGAACGAGGAACCAATGTCTCCCACGACCCTGCTAGCCTCATCTTGGCTCAATGGAAGTCTAGCATCAAGAGCACCGTGGTGTCTAAACTCGACAATATGATCTTCTTCCCTCATAAGAATAAGGATAGCAAACACTTTCCGGCCATGCTGCCATACGTCTCCTTCCAGGCCGAGGCGTTCGTCTGGCTGGCAATCTAGCTCCAAGAGAGCTTCCCTGATGGCTGGCCTGGTGAGAATAGTGGCGATACTGGCAGTTGGAAGGAAATGGTGCCCCAGTTCTGAGACCACCATGTTACTGTCCAACTGGCGTCGTAAGAAACCAATGTTGAGTCTTGGAGCCATGTTATCATGGTTGGTGATTCTCATACAATTGCAAATGCGTTCAAACTGGTGCCACTCGCTGAGCGGGGGAAGCAGCGTCACTCAATTTGTGCCAACATGCAAAGCCAAGAGCACAGCCATTATCAACGATTACGCGATGTGAGACAAACATGACCAAGAGCAGTCATATCCCATGTTATTGGGGGAATCCCAACCAATTATATACCGAAACGCAGCCGCTCAGCCTCCAGCAGGGCGTCTTGTGAAACGAGGCTGCCTGGCTGTGCGTGCCTCTGGTTTGCCAAAGTGAGGGGTCGATTGTATGCGACCATAGCTAACAGGTCGCTTGTCAACCGATGTTGCATTAGCAATGATAGTCATTCGGTTGCAACTTGCAAGGCAACAGCATACCCTCCTTAAGGGAATCTTGGTTGTGGGGTTGAAAACCTAAGTGCTGATTCCCCCCTGGAAGCCTGATCAGCTCAGCCCGTTTCCCCTCAGCCCATAGGCAAACAGGGCGTTCAGCGAGGCAGACGCTGCTACGCCGTTGACACTTCAGAACGCCTTGTGAAGAGGAGATCTTCGCAATAACAGTGATGCTTGAAAACCCTTCCTACTTCCCTCCTTTCAGCATCCACATAAAGGCGCCACAACATCCTCGTCCGGCGTATACCAACCCGACAGCACCAGAGCAATTGCACTCTTCTACAGTTCCCGGAAGTATGAAGTATAGCAATTTCTGCTCAACCTGCAAACGAATTATGCAGCCAGACTGGGAGGAAGAGAGGCGCAGCCCAATGTGGCCTATGCAGATGTTCAAAATCATTCTTTGAAGCAGTATCACAAAACTGTTTTATGTGCGTCAAGATACATAAAGCGATATTGAATGGCCATGTCATCCATGATGGCGACGACTTTCCCTCTTGGATCGACGGCTCGGAAGCAGGCTGGGAGACGATGCACTTTCTGGTCCAGCACGACCACGATACGCCCGCCATCTGGATTCTCTTCAACTGTGCCGATGCCAAACAGCGCTCTTATTGGATAAGCTTCTACCTTATGCCTACAAGCGGTTGGTTGCATCCTGATATTCATGCAATCATTGGCATGTCTAACCTAGAATCCAGAGAATTGCTGGGTGAGATACGCAGCTCAACCCCGATTGCAATCGCATACGTCGTCTCCTTCTACAATTGGTTTGATTTCAAAGTGGATAGAATCGTGCCAGAGATGTCACAAGGCATGCCGATGGAGAAAGAGTGTCGACCCTCGGCAGCCTACGCGACTGTTGGACATCGGGCGAGTGAATGACGACATGCTGAAACTTGTCTTGCTGTCTCAGCAACCTGACAAGGCTGCTCGCACTTATATCACATTGAGCTACAGATGGGGCTCCAAAGACCAACCCCGACTTCTGTCTTCAAACATAAACACACTGTGTCAAGGGTCCCTGATAAAAGACTTGCCGAAAACCTTCCGCGACACCATAGTGGTTGCACGTACACTGGGTGTGAGATATCTCTGGATCGACGCGCTATGCATTATTCAAGACTCACAAGAAGACTGGGAACGCGAATCTGCAAAAATGGGCTCCGTTTACGCGAATGCTTTATGCAATATTGCTGCCTCCGCCTCTGACGGACCAGAAGGCGGGCTCTTCCGTCAACGAGATCCTGCCAATATACGCCTTGGATATGTTCGGGCAGCTCCTCTGCCAGATACTCGCCGCCAGACCTACCACCTAATCGACAGCGTCTACTCTCAGCGACAACTGCGCTGTGCTCCTCTATTCAGACGGGGATGGATCTTTCAAGAGCGAATGCTTGCGCCAAGGATCGTCTACTTTGCCGAAGAACAGATATTTTGGGAATGTTGCGTTGAGCATAAATGTGAGGCATTTCCAGCCGGCGTCCCATTTAACACGATATCCAAAGATCGACTCTCCCAGCTGATGACAAAGGACAAACACTTTGAGTGTTATTCATGTGCCATTGTCAGAGAGTGGAACCTTCTCGTCCAGCAATACTCGGAGTGCCAGCTCACGCGAGACAGCGATAAACTGCCTGCTATTGCGGGCGTTTCTAGCTACTTTGGAAGTTTGCTTGGCGATAGCCCCATTTTTGGAATGTGGAAGTGTCGAATTATTGATCAGTTGGGCTACGTGGTTGAGAAACCAGCCATGACCCAAACTCTCGTGCATCGAGCACCGTCCTGGTCTTGGGCGTCTCTTGATGGCCCCATCATGTCGCCACAGCTTCACGAAGATCCCTTTACGCACATCACGGTAAAAGTCGATGATCTGCATCTCGGCCAGCTACGTCTACGAGGTGTTTTGACGCGTGCTACCTATTCCCGCCCAACGCCGCCAAGGAGATCGGATATTATTTTGGAGAGTGGCAAGACTATCAACATTATCCTTCTAAGGGATCATTTGGGAATTGAACTAAAGCGAGGCAAAAGTATCACGTTGTTGGCGTTTCGGTCAGGGCTCAAACCGAGTCCATACCTAGGATGTTTTGTCCTGGAACCTGTTCTCTGTGCGCTTCCTGTAATGACATACCGAAGAATTGGGTTCGCCCATGTCTTTCAGCGAGAAGAGCTCAACCCTACTGTACTTGAGCCTGATAAGTATGATGCACTTGGAGTCGTCTTTAAAGATGGCCTAGCTAGTGTGAAAAGCTTACAGCTTTCAGATGTATTAATTATTTAAATTTGGGATATTAGAGAGGCACTCACAAACAGAGAAACCTTGAGGGGATATGAGAGGGAGAGATGATGAAGAAAGATGCAAGCGAAAAGTGTTGTTGGCTGGACATGTTTCAAGAAGTCTTAGTAGGAGACTTGGTGAACAACTAAATACAATCTTTTTCTATTTTATGGCCCAATTGCTTGAGGGTTGCGTAAAGCCAACTCGGCCTGGTCAGTGGGCCTGAATCATGCGGCCATACAAAGACTTACCTACTTCAGAAGCATCTACAGGAAACACTCGAAAGCCATGCATACGAGGCCTGCCAGGCGTTATTCGGGAATATTGGTATAACAATCGAGAGTCTCAACGATGCCCTGGGTAAATTTAAGCATAACCTCGCAACGCAACAACAGACTAGAGAGCGGCCCAAAGAGACGACAAAACCTCTGGGACGCCTACATGACGGAGTCGGGATTAGTTGACGAGCTGCCGGAAAATAGTACAGAAGCAGCTCGAGCTTTCCAGCGATCTTGGAATACTGGTATAGCTCCATGGCCCTACGACAACATGACTGTGCTGAAGACCATGTCTATAATTTAGTATGACGATATTCTCAAGTCCCAAGTGCAAGAGCTTCTGCATAGCAACGGGTTGAAACTCGCAGAGATTGCGGGACAGGACTCGACAGAGACCAAGGCCATCGCCGACAAGACATACCAAGATTCCCGCACTGCACGCATCATGACCGCGATAGCTTTAATCTACCTGCCCGCCAACCTCGTATTAACTAGTGAGTTTATTTCCAGTCTCCTTTTCGGCTTCAGTGGTCATGCTTTCAGCCGAGCAAGACAGCGATTAATACCGCATAGCCATTCTTTAGCACCACGCTTGTTTGGTTCGACCCGAAGAGCGAGACTGAGTATCGCCCCGAGAATAAATTTGCTATGCGAGTACATCCCGAGATCTGGGTTGCTGTCGTAACGACTGTGATACTGGCGACTTGCACGCTTTCAGTGTCCTGGTGGTGGCAAGGCAGAGAAAAGCGGATAGAGCTGAAGAACTTTTGCTAGACAGATTAAGACTACATGGATATAAGGCCCCATGCCAGAGCAAAGGGGAGATTTTTCCAAGAGAAAGAAATCCCACAGTTTACTGAAGGACATTCCCCTTTCTAGTTGAATGACTGGTCAGCAGCGGATCTGTCAAGAGGTAGCATAAGGGATCTCCCCAACATTATAGTGCTCTTTATCAGCTATCAGACGACTTGAGTTGTTGTCTTTGGAGTACGATTGAACTTGACGTAAACTAGGTCCGGCCAGTCATTCAGTGACGTGTGGATATGGAGGAGCTCGTTTTCGTTGAGGAAAAAGCTGCCCTCTTCCCCTTCTTTGAGCATATCCAGATCCACCAATTCATTTACATCACAAGAATGCAGTCTGAGAAACGTGTCTACAGAAGGTTCCCCCGCGATACGCACAACCCCCAAGATTCTGGGATACACCAGAGGCGAGTCCCCATGTGCTTGGCCACTATGATCCAAGATAACCACTAGGCCCTCCTCGCCTGCAACGAACTGTACTAGTAGTCGGCGTTTGGTCCTCGCAGAGTCCGAACCATGCTCTTGAAAGTGAATTAGCTTGCCAAGCAATGGCTGGGGCGGGTACGTGCCAGCAATCGAGTACCCAGCTGGCGGTAGGTCCAGTCGAAAATCCAAGTGATTTCGCCAAGAAGTAAAGCCTACTGCCCTCCGTATGCATATCGACTTTGCCTCTGATCCTCTTACAAACTCTCGCGAGACAATCATTGGAATGCACCAATTCTCCCTGATGAACTCTCCGTCGAGTCCCTGCATCTTATCTGCCAACACAGTGGAAATGAGAGGGACAGCAACGAGCTGCTCGCAATAATCGTTGGCATCTTGCTCATAGCCCTTGTTGAGCATTCTCTCTTTCCTGATGCCGCAGTTGAGTATGCCGTACCACAGGCCGCTGTAGTTAGGGTCAGGGCGACAAGGCAGTATCATCTGCAGGCCATACTGCGTCATAGAGAATGAAATGCGGCCAAGTCCTTCCACCTCACAGGGAACAACATCCCGGCAATGGAGGAATTCTGCTGGTGATGGAGCCAATATGCCTGTGTGCTGCTGGGAGTAGGCATTAGGGAGAAGGCGATAACGCCATGTCAGAAGAGATGAATCGCCAGAGACCTTCATGATCTCCTCCTGCAATCGGGGGAAAGCCCTGCCCCCTTCCCCATAGAGCAAGGGCATGTGGATTTCAAAAAGACCCAAAAGACAATATGCCATGTCCTCTTCCCTAGTGGTTTCTCGTTTTGCTGCCCATGACATGCGCTCGGCCACACTCGCTCCTAAAAGGAGAACTCTTCTGTTTCTGTAGAAACCGGTGGACTTATCAGCTGTGCCGCTAATGTAAGCACTGCTGATACCGGTAACCTGTTCGATAACGCTGCCCAGGCTGTCACGGCTGCCGATCTTGTTCCAGCCACCATCGAAGAATACAACTCTGAAAGGCGCGAGCAGTTCTTGCAACGTCCAACCGCGGGTAAACCAACGAGACTTGCGAAAGTCTGAGCCGACGGCTTTCGGATCTTGACCAGCGGAGACATCACAGAGGTAGGCGAAGCACGCCTCTGCCTGCCCATACCACTGAATCATTGAATTGATGGCCTCCGACAGCTCAGCGCTGCTAGCCTTGTCAATGCAACAGGTGTCGATCCAAGCATATTCAATGTCCGAACACCTCTCGACTATCTTTGCGCAAAATTCGACGATTTTTGAATATCCAGCTTGTTTCTTCAACTTCCGCGCTTTGCGTGAAGGAAAGCTTCTGCCATGATTCGCGATGTGCTCGATATCCTGGAAAGAGATCTCGTCTGAGCCCCAAGTATGAGATAGGATTATATATCTGGGAATGGAACTGCCAAAGAACTGCTCCAGCTGTCCCGTCTTGACGTTGATCAAACGCATTTTCGCTGTATTTTCTTTGACGTTGCGGAATCATTAGTCCCATAATGACTGTGTGTGCAGAGTCTCTGCGTTACGCACGCTTCGGGATGGGAGACTTACAGACAGGGGACTCTTCAAAAGCTGCTAGGGGAACTTCAATGTTTTGAAGATCGGTCGTCAGTACAAAAGCCGTGACAATTATTGATAGGAGAAAGTCGACTGTGGGTTTATGATCGGGTGAGGGGGTTGAAAAGGCGGCTGGGCTTCAAGCCAGCCTTGATATGTATCACGTGACCTTATTGACGGCCATGCGGGTATAGGCACGCGGATTAAGGAAAAAGGGAGATAGTAATATAAATATGTTAGCATACTCCCCTGTAAATATAATTAATAGGATAAAATAATAATAGATAAAAGTTCTCTAAGATATCTCTTATTTTTATTATATTTAACATAAATTTATTAATTATAGTTAAGAACCCTTAGTTTATCCTTTAAGGGTTTCTGCTGTCTCGTTTATTTCTTGACTGACGTGACCGGTTAATTACCCCCTGCGCATTGCTGACTCAGAATTATTAGGCTACGAAAGCCAAAAACGCTCCGCCTCCTTTTCTTCTCACTTCCAGAGTTTTTGAGGTTGCTTATGTACCGCGAATATGAGCGAAACTAGGCTTCAGTTCATTGACAACAGTTCTATTGATCATGGATCTCGTCGATTAATACGCAGCCATGTCATGAGGGGCAAGAACGTGGGCAAGAAGCGTGTTCCAAGACGACATCAGCAAGACGCTTCGATTTCCGGAAACAACACCACAATAGTGCCCCAATCACGAAGCAATATTGCCTCAGCGCCGATTAACTACTTTAAATCATCAATAAAAGAGTTGAATACAGGCGAGCTCTTCTCGCCAAGAGTGCTCTTCAATATTGGCGATGAGCTTGGAAGAATCACATCTCCGTACCACGTATCTTGCCAAGACAGGAAGGATATATCACGATGTAAGTGGAGAAATGTTACTCTTTATATGAGAAGCATACATCTGACTAGCTCAGTTCTGCTTCGCTTCTCTGAAATGGTGTATCCGCCTCAGTTCTCCCTCGGATCGAGAACGTCGAAAGTTGTATTTATTGAATCCCTTTTCCTCGATGAGGCTTGTATGTAGCAACGACGGTCCCTTTACATTCATGACCCATTAACTTTCTAGACTTTCATAGTTTTCTCGCCATGTCAGCAGCTTGCTTCAATTGCATTACCAGCGGAGACAGCATTACCAGAGCTGAGATGCACCACCATTGCAATGCACTGCGGCTTCTCAATGCAAAGCTGGCCGGTCAAGATGCGCTTTCGGAACTCGCCATTGCGAGCGTCATCTCAATGTGTCTGCACGCGTATTTGAGACAAGACGTTAATAGGATGAAGGTGCATCTTGAGGGTTTAATTAAGATGATTGAACTGAGGGGTGGAATTACCTCATTGGTAGCTTACCCAGCGCTTATGGACAAAGTTCGACGGTCAGTAGCGTTCCTTGCAGAAACAGTAGTAGAACAGAAAGTTGACCAAATGATACAAGGATCGATGTTGATGTCGCGATGCAGGTTGGCATCCCATTACAGTTGGAGTTTACTCCAATATTTGCACAGCCAACCATAGCTCCGTTGTTTCTGTCAGAGTTTGATCTCCCAGACCCCTTCAGGCGAACTCTTCAAGAAACCAACGCGCAGCTCTACTTTGTAGCGCGTGATATCGCAAGACTGGCACAGTTCATGTCAGCCACTGCTGCGACCCCAGATTTGAGGCCGGGATTTCTTCAAGAAACTGTCATGTCCCTGTTCTATCGACTATTGGGTGTCGACACTGTCGTTGAACAGTATATTGTGGATCCTATGGCTAAAGCAACTCATATCGTTCTGGTTTCCTTTATGACTCTGGCGTTGCTTCGTTTCGATCACCAAAGACGCAAACAATACTGTTTGGTATCTCGTCAGTGTGCGTCTCGACTTAATTGCTCTAGCTTCGTCGAAGCCATGGTAGATCACGTCGAGGGACATTTTTGGATGCTGATGGCTTCTGGTAGCACAATCCTGGAGGACAGTGATCATGGCTGGCTTATTCCGCAATTAAAAGAGACAGTGAGCAAGTTGGGAATTTCGGTCTGGTCGCAGGCCATTACTATATTGAAGAGATATCCGTGGATATCTGGACTCCAGGACGAACGAGCTCATCAACTATGGGTGCTGTCCTTAGAGTAGTCCGCCAGTTTGGGTCAACGGTAGATAATTGCTAAAAACAACTTTAGATATAAAGTCGACTGTTATCGCCATCAATATTTCCATATGACAGCCCCACAGATGAAACTGACAGACAGAATGATCAACCAATGTGGAATTGGTTGCCATTTTGGGAAGTCAATTCCTGATTGGCCTGCCTTCCTAGCGAATGATTGACCTATCCTTGAACCGACCAATCAAGAGTAGCTGTCCCTGGCCAACGCCCTGAACGGAGACCATGCCCGAATAATCAAGCAATGTCTTGCTGATCTATTGTTGCTAACAGACCGCGAGGCCAAGTACCTAAAAGTACAGGGCCCCGTTATTAGATAACGAGAACAGGCAGGTCATATAGCTTCGTCACATCTATATAAGACTGTCATCTGGGCCGCTTTCCCGTTGCATCATTGCCCTTCCCCTAACCTCTCCAATTTATTTTATATTTATTTACTCTTAATTACCATGTCCTCGAGAAGTGACTCTGAGCTTGCGCCGTTGACCTTGTTCCGGTATCAGTACAGCTCTCTCCCCATCACCCTGTCCTCTTCCGACTGCGCCGGCAAGGTCTTCATCATCACTGGAGCCAACAGTGGCCTAGGTCTCGAATGTGTCAAGCATCTCGTAACTCTTGGTTGCAAAAAGATCGTCATGGCTGTCCGCTCTCGGCAAAGAGGCCTGGATGCCCTAGCACTGATCGAGAGTGAAACAGGTGTCAAGGGCGTGGCAGAGATATGGGAACTCGATCTAGGCAACTTTGATTCAGTCAAGAGATTCGCTACCAAGGTCGAGGAAGACTTGGAGAGAGTTGATGGCCTCATTAACAACGCTGCAGCGGCTGATGGATCGTGGACCATCGTTGAAGGCATGGAAAGTAGCATCGCCATCAACGTTGTCGGGACTATACTCCTCACGGTTCTTATGATTCCCTACCTTCGAAAGTCTGTCAAGCAATTCAACTGCACACCCAGAGTCAGCTTCCTCACAAGTGGCCTTGCATGGGGCCGGAAGAGTGATTTGGCCAAGATCGACAAAAATCGCGGCATTCTTAACGATGTGAACGACTCTGGAAAATGGAACATGGATGGCGTCAACAGGCAAGTCTCATGACATCAAATTTACTTTCTTTTTCCTAATTTCAACAGATACGGCCTGTCTAAGCTGCTACAAATCCTCGCAATTCGACGCTTTGTGCAGCTAGCTCCCGTCGAGGAAACCGGCGTCGTTGTCAACTTCGTTAACCCTGGTCTCTGCAACACCGGTCTTGTCCGCTATTATACGTTATCTACTAAGATAATTACCACAGTCATGCGTTTGATAATTGGCCGTGGTGCTGAATGGGGTAGTCGGTCGCTTTTGTTTGGTATGGCAGCCGGTAAAGAGAGCCACGGCAAATATCTCTCATATTGTGAGGACAGAGTAAGCAGTCCATTATGGCCGTTCTTGAGCAACTGGTCTAATTGTATCATAGGCGATGGGTTCCTGAATGGGTTTCCAACTCTAAAGGGAAAGAGTGGGCTGCTGCCATCTGGGACGAAGTTGCTGTTCAGCTAGAACAGTGTCAGCGTGGTTGTGTCGATAAAGCGTTGCATTCCTAAGCTCTCTCATATTCCCAGTTTGTTGCCCTACTTTGCAATAAGAAGTACCCTTGTTATGAAGTCCAAATCGTCCGTACCGTCAGTGTCTTAGTCGTCCAGTCACCCAAGTCCAGAGTAGATCCATCCGGATGTCGCACGATATCTAGCTCGTCTGGCGGCACCCCGCGTGTGTGCAGCAAATTCCAGCTTGTCTGCTCTGTAGTTGCGATAGCTTTGAGAACATTTAGCGATGAATCTGTGCTTAGGTTCCCATCCTTATCAAGTCCAGGCTCTTCCGCCTTCCACCCCCGATTTCCCGTTTCACCAGGGACAAGCCAGTTGTTCGAAACCTCCTCGATGCTAGGCTCCGGCTCCTTCTGCAGGTCGAGTACAGTGAAGTAAACCACCTTTCTGCTGTTGTTCTTGACCCGCAAGCGCAGATACATCCCTTTCTCGACTGGAATTTCGTCGCCGTTCTTTGAGATTCCCGGATATTTACGCTCATATTTCCGGCGTTCAGAGTCAGCAATTTTCTCGGGTTTGATCTCGTACTCGAACTCGACCTCACGTCCCAAATTTGATGAGTTTCCGTTTTCCAGATTTAGGACCCATTCGAATTGATCCAAGTAGCCGGTACCTTGGACCGGCGTGGATTGAAGTTCTGCTCTCACTTTGCTCTCGATCTTACTCAATGTGGGAACAGTCAATAATTTTGCTTCTGATCGATTCAGAGACAGCTTTGTCACCTCGACGACAGCAAAAATAGTCTTGCCATCGTGTTGTACGTCTCGGGGCGAGTATAAGCCTCCGTAAGGGTATTCGTCTAGAGACGAGTATATCGCGACTCCATTAGGCTTGCGATCGTCCTCGCTCATGAAGTTGTTGGGGGCGTAGATACGGTACGTGGAGCCCTCCTGGATGTTCTGAAGTATCCCTGCCTTTAACTCCAACTTTTCGGCCATGCTTGCATCGAGTCCTTGCGACTCTAGCAGCTTCTCACAGACAGTCTGGACATTGTCGTTGACCTTTTGCTCAAGCTTAGGCCATGTGCCATTTTGCAGACAGACGTCTAGCTCTTTGTCTTTGCGCCGGTTGTCCATCTCGCTCGCAAACTGCTCAATGTCTCGTTCCAAGCCTTCAACTAAAGGCTTGACCTCGTCAAATAACTCTTGCTGGCTCTTTAGGAAGATGTGGCGTATCAGCAAGGCGTGTAATATCTCGAGGTGGTTGCCACAACGTGCCAATTCGTTGCTGGGTTTTGGGTAAGTGGCAAGATTAACCCAAGCAAGACTATACATTTCTTCGAAGCCTCTTGAGAGAGATTGAACTGGATACCCCAGTTCCGAAACGACAGACATCCAACTTGGACATCGTTCCTCTGCCCAGCTGTCGAGGGTTTTGGCAATTCGTTGAAAGGCAGGCTTTCCTGGGTCCAACTCTGTCATTTCGAAATGACTTTTGTCCATAGAAATAGGCTGGAAATCTGGGAGAACCGCCCATTCTGGTGCCAGACTCTATTTTATGGTCAGTATAAAAGAGTATCCCGATACCGGGTGGTCTGGCTGGAACTCCCAGAGATCAAGCGTTTCCACTCACCAGATTCCTGTTGGGAACCGGCCTAATGGCATAGCATCCTGCTATGTTCACCTTGACCTTCTTGTGAATGGCCCGGAAGGATCTCTGCATGTCCTCAATCTTCCTTAGCGGGGCCTCGAACCGTGACCAGTCCTCCTTCTGGGCCGTGTCTGCGCATTTAATCCCGAGCTGTTTTGCGCACATGATGGCCCATTCCGCCATTCCGGCTCCGTGATGAGGTGTATTCATCAGGATAGCAGCATGATCTCTGGGCTCTTGTTCTTCTTGATTCTCATATGAAAGAACCAGAGCCTATGTACGGTCTGTTAGCTAAAAACTCAGTTTTCAGATGGGATCCTTGCCTGCTCATAGATCAGTCCGCCGAACCCATGGGCCACGAAAATAACAGGGTGATGTGTCTCAAGCCTGGTATCAGGCCCTTCAGCTTCGCTACTTTGTTCCCTCTGTGGGCTCGACCCGCGTATCCCGGGTGCCAAATTGAGGGGGTATTCCTCCAACAGTTTGATTGCGCATTGCTCCAACCTTCCTGGATCGAGGATGTTACCAAGGTCTTGGATACCGCTGGTATCATATCCAAAAAGAGACATGCGCGCTCTAGGAAAGTTTTTTCGGAGCAGTCTAGGCATTTGGGCCTTATCACGGGTTCCGGTAATCTCGTGAATGAAGACTATTCTAGAGTGCACAGTCATTAGGAAAAAGGCACCTCAAATCGCACAGAAAGATGTACTCTATCTTGAAGTTGGGCCAGTCGTAAAGAATTTCCGAGCCTGCTGGGAAATGCCGGTCTCTTGCCGGGACGTCGACCCGGCGATGCTTGGCAGCAGGTCTCCATGGAGTCCATGACCACATCTTTGCAGGACTGTCTGGTCTCTAGAGATATCGAGCTCTTGAAGCGGCAGTCGGTAAGAGGGCGAGAAGGTGTAAATAGTGCAGAGATGTGTTGAAAGCAAGCAGCCCTTGATGGTGCGAACTACCTTCACTTTGGCCAGGCTCCGGGCAGAGAGCTTTACTGATGTGAGACAGGTGGCCTCATATGCACGCGTCTAGTCGCTAAGAAAGGCCACGTCAGATGACACCCCCTCGAGCACCAGCCAAGAACCAGCCTGGCATAGAGGGTACCGGTGGTCAGGATTACTGATGTTAGAAGGGGGGCGACTTTTTTGCGGTTCCCATGTCACTGAGAAGTAGAGCACATGCATACTCCAGGTAAACTTAGTTGATCAGCTGATACGGAGTTAACGAGATACCTTGATATTTGCCGCAAGCCTTCCGTCGGTACTTACAATGCCTAAAACTTTGAATTGGCTGAAGTAGCGAAGTACCGCGGCAAGTATAAGAATAACGGTTTTTATCTGTACAACCCTTGTACCTTATCAATTTACCGGCGAGTTACCATGATTATTAAACATGTGTCAGCAGCCATCGGGAAACTTGCCAATAGCAACCAACGCGTATCTGTACCTCTGCGCTGGAGAGGGGTCATCTGACGCGACAATGTTATCAGCCGCAGCTTGGCAGCAGAAACCACAAGGCGCGGCCAGCATCAGAGCCTGGTCGAGCATGGCATATCTATTAGGTAGATAAACATATCAAGTGTCCCCTCCGCTGGTGGTCTGTACAGATGCCATCACGACCTGGCGCCCGCAAGTCGTTATGAATCCTGCCAACCTCATCATATGCTTTGACGGTACTGCAAACTCCGAGTACATCCTAGGCAATCCCCACACCAACGTGTCCAGGATTCGGCGATGTATCTCGAGCGAAAGTTCTAATAATGAAAGACGTCAGGTCGTCCATTACCAAGGTGGGATTGGTACAAGTTTCGGAAACCTCTGGAACAAGTACCAGCAGGGCACTGGTCAAGGTAGGGCTCCACGCTGATATTGAACGTTTCTCGCGTACTGACAGCTGGCTTCTTTTCTTAGAAATTCAACGTAGCATTATCGAATCCTATACTTTTCTCTGCGACAACTATAACCCCGACTGTGGTGACGAGATTTTCTTGATTGGGTTCTCCAGGGGGGCCTTTGCCGCCCGGTGCCTTGCTGACCTTGTCCATCAACATGGGGTCCTTCCAAAGGAAAGGCTCAACGACATTCACGACGTCTACAAGTATTGGAGCGAGCCTACAGAACGTTGCCAACGCCCATCACTAGAAGATCTTCAGGGGGCCGATGCTCAGATCACAGCCTGTGCCCTCTGGGACACGGTTGGTGCTGTGGGCGTTCCCCTGACCAAAACCACCCTGAGTCGGGAAATAACATTCGTACATTCAGATATCCCTGGCTCGATCAACAATGTTTTTCAGGCTCTCGCCCTCCACGAGCACCGACATCACTTCTTCCCGATCGTCCTACGCCACCCAGCCCAGGGGAGGGATCCCGATACTCGGCTCGAGCAGTGCTGGTTCGCAGGTTACCACGCTGATGTGGGCGGGGGCAACAAAGAGGATGCCTTGGCGCACTTTGCGTTAGTCTGGATCATGTTGAAGCTCAAGGAATGGATAAACTTTGACATTGATAATCTATCAGACCATTCGTCACCTATGACTACGTGGATTGTCGGTGGCCCTGCCGGTGCTCAGCAGGTTGGTGATACATGTACGTTCCTAACCGTCCACATTTTACCATCCCCTTTCTAATATAGATGCGATGGCCTAGACCGCCTCCCTGTCTCAGACTCAATGGGTTTATTCTTCAAAACTGGAGGGTCGAAACATCGCATACCTCAGACTGAATTCTGGAACGAGAACGGCGTCTACGAGAGAGGAACCGGTCCAAACATTGTCTCGGAGGAAAAGATGCACCCTACAGCGAGATATCTAGTCCAGGCAAACCTAGTAGCCGAATTCCACTCCGCCGAGCGTCTCGACCCTGTTCAACCACATCAGGATGACGACCAATCATGGGTTTGGAGCTTACGGACGAGGGCGGAATCGTGGCTATGGAGGCGCCGCTTGGCCTATCATTGGTGGCTGGATTGGCGTGTTCCACGGTGGCTTGGTTTGCCAGTGCAAAACGGTCAAGGGACCAATGATATCGGTGAAGATATCCTCGATGATTTTGAAAAAAATACGCTGGCGGCCTGGATCAAAGCTGACCATGAGGCTTTGGATAACAACACTTACCCTGCAGGCACACCGCCGCCCAACACCATTTTAATTAACCTGAGAGAATGGCTTGAGGACTATACGGCGGAAGCACCTCCTTTTCGACAAAGATAAGGAATGCCGTCAAGTTTATATAGCAGCTGTTAATACGAGAAAGAGTAGCCCAAGGGATCTGTATGACTGACTCCTAGCTCCCGGCCCATCTAGGCACTATCGCCCTACGAGACTAAGATTTATAACTATTATATTAAAATAATTATTATTTATTTCTTAGATAGGGGGGTCAGCGTTTGGAGGCGCGACCATGACGTCTGTACCTACCTACGCAGAGCGGTATTGGCCTTGCTATATATACCTACCTACTCGTAAATTCTATTGTTTACTCCTCGCATCCTGAGGACCTCGGCTTTGGGTATAGAACCATTTATTGTTCAAATCATTGAGCTTTGATTGAGATACTTTGATCCCCATTTGCGGTGGAATAAAGCCAGAAAGAAATTGTTTACCTCCCTTGAACTGAAAACCACGTTGCTCCGGCAATTCTTTGTCCAAGAAGACGGCTACCGTCGGGTCTCACTCAGGCGACATAGCCTTGCTTAGCATCGGAGGTGATGAGTCCTGGAACCTCACGCATTTAGTTTGGGGCCGATTGTTTGCTCTCACATTGGTTCACAAGGCCTTTAACATCCGGTCTATCTATGGATACCGACCGGAAGACGCTTCCAACCCGTGTCAGCAGAGTATAGACGATGTGGTTCGGTTCAGTTGACGCCTGTGAGACTGCCCCGACTGGTCGGTATCCAACATATCCACAGAAGACCCAGGATCATCCCCTTCAGCACTAAACTGTCTTGAAATGGCAGGCGGTTTCTTTTCGTTCAATATACTTGACAAGGTCTTTGACATGAGTGAGAATGTGGCTTGCACACCCTCTAATTAAGACTAGAACTGAGCAAGCTGCACACGACACCCATATCTGCTTAGCGCGGCAATGGCCTCGCTCTATCTACCCACGGAGTTTCTTTCTATGCTAGATATAGATATATAGATCTCAATTTTAGTAAAGCATGAGAGATCATTCTCTCTTGATACCCAACTTGCCAACACTCCTCAGCCCCTAAAAGCTCACAGCCACCGAGGCAAAGCCCAGACCGCAATTATACCACCAACCAGCCTTGTAGCTTCGCAGCAGGGCCTCCTTGTCGTCTCCCCCAGCTGTCACTTGTCGCGCAATCACAACCGTGGTCGCGATGCCAACACTCTTGCTGATCTGCGCTAGCATGTTGAAGACGCTGCCCGCAAGCGCCTGCGTCTTTGTCGGAAACGCGACTGTTACTACTAAGTTTGCGATCGTGTAGTTGAGGTCTGCGCCCAATGGGTTGAGAGCTGTAGCTTGGAACACGGCGCCCCAGTATCCTGGTCCGTCAACATGGCACAGAGTCGCCAGTAGTAGCGGCGCGATACCACTGACAAGACAGCCAGCTGGCACGGCGAGCGATGGTCGCAGCACATCAGCAGCGGCACCGCAGGGGAGCAGCGTGCAGCCGCATGCCAGGGCAAAGGCAGACGCTGGCCAGACCTGTAATCCAGGAGGGATTTCAAGATCAGCTGAGATGGTGGGAATTCACACAGTAAGAAGACCAGCTAGAAGGTTGCTGATGCCGGTGATGCATGTGATACATAGAATGATGGTGATTGCCCGTCTCGATGCGGGGATGAGCGTGTCTTGTCCCGGCTCTGTTAATACGATTACTGGTGAGGGTACGGTAGGAGACATGATTGCGAACGAGTAAAAGCTTGATGTAGGTGAGTGTAGAGATAGAAATGGGAATGATAAATAACACGTAGACATTTCGAAGTTGTGATCCACGAAGTTGTGTATGGTCTTTGGCGATGGAGAATTATTAATACATTTGTTGCATAACATCCCATGTACCTAGCCTGGAAGTTGATCTTTGAAGAGGGAAGCTTGAACAATTCTCTCCTAGAACTTCTACAATCGCGACGACACTCGTCGCTCCCGGGTCTAGACCTAATTCTAACCATTCTCATTAACATATACAGCCCTACCAAATGCCGCTTTAATTCCCTTCGTCGGTGTATCCCGCGCTCCCCTGCCATTTGTCAGACTCTCCTCTCTGTTGCGAGCTCGATCTGAGCTGCATACCAAGTTTCCCAACGACCTTTGTTGTTATTGCTGACAATTCAAGAACAGATAATGAACCCAGGTTGTTGACCATGACAACAACATTGTCCGGAGAAATGCCAAAGTCGACAGAGCCTCTTTCCGGATCACTCGTATCCAAGAGACGCTGGAGCATCAGGTCGAGCAAGTCGCTGAGACTAGGGCGTGGCTGCAATAATTGAGCCCCTGACTCGTTGTGTATGCCAATTCCAAGCTCGATTACGCTCTCGGGCACCTGGTTAGAAGAGCATGGTTGCCCAGAAATTTGCACGCGACCCAGAGATGCTCCAATGGTAGCAAGTCCAGCGTTGACGAGCTTGGACACACTCAAACACTCGTCAACAGACTTTCCTTGTGCAGCCATGGCACCGATGGGCTTGTGCATCAACACAGTGCCAGCTAGGCCACGGCGTCCGACTTTGGAGACTTTGCTCCACGTGAGGGAGACATCATCGCCAACGGTAACAATCTCGAAGCGAGCTCCGAAATCGGCTCAAGCCATTTTCCTTAATTTAACACGTGAAATTTAAGGTGACATCCGAACAATGTATGGACATCCATTTCCAGCTCTGACAAAGGTATTCAATAGATTCGAGGTTGTACCGCAGATTATGCTATACCTAAGTCTATGCTTCCCCTTCTTTCGGCCATACACTAATAGCATCGCGTGTATGAATCGCCACACGGCGTGAAGTAAAGATTGCATTCCATACATCCCCATCTGATACACTGAGTGTCTGTGTAACAGGAATATTCCCTGCAAGACCGCGCGAAAATATCTCCCTCCTTCTCTCTTGTGCTGATATGAGGAGCTTCATCCCTAACGCACTTCTGCCGGGCCTGAGAACATGGATCAGTATTAGTCTTCGGAGAAGTGATGGAAAGGATTATGAGTTTTTGAAACGCTAAAGCAGACCACGTACTGCACCATTGACATCAGGCTTGTTGGCATCGGCCTCGTTGACCTGAGCCTCGTTGATGTGAGGATCGTTGATCTCAGTTCCGTTAACTTGCCCCTTGGTGACCTGGCCCTCAGCAGTCTCTACTGGGGCGGACTGCACCGTCGAAAAGGCGGCAGTGATAGCAAGGATTCTGAAGAGGTTGGCCTGCATGTTGGGCGATATGATGTTGTTGTCTTTGGCAGGATAACAAAGAAAGTGTAGGTATTGAGGATTGGCTTGAAGACTCCTCTCATCATATTGTTCAGCGGGTGGGAGAAGGCTACTCTACTTATAGTGATCAATTCGTGATCCCCTTCGGACCTTGCCATCTGGGACCTTATCATCGGCATTCTTTCACAATACACGACGATAATACGGTTTCATTTGAGGTCGTCCGCTGCTGAATCCCTGTGAAAGAAACTGCATGTTGGCCAGAGGGGCTGCGTCTCGTACGGAACAGCGCAATGATCCCTGTGATTCATGGTTATCCTCCAACAGTCACTTTGGTGGGACGATTCGGAATCGTCTCTACCGTTGTTCGTACATGCTTGAGGCACTTTTGATACGCGGTTCAGAGGACCAACAGTGGAACTTTGGGGTACGTGCCTCGCCTTAAGAAGAAAAAGTCTACGGAACAGCGAAACGATCCCTGTAGTTCATAGTTATCTTCTAACAGCCGTTTTGGTGGGACGATTCCGAATCGTCTTAAGCATTATTATTATATGCTTAAGGCACTTTTGATACGCGGTCCAGCGGACCAACAGTGGAACTTTTGGGTGCATGCCTCGCTTCGAGAAGTAAAAGTTGATTTGTCGGTTGCGAGAGCGAGAGTTCATTCGCCCCAGTTCAGTACCCATGCGTAGGTGCGGCGGTGCCCCTTATCTACGCACTGCACCGCCCTCACCTCCGGTGCCAACCTGTAATCCGACTACTTCTACTATTCCTGTATGCTTTTACCTGCACCCCAGCAGCTAACGCATCACATAGCTCGCCTTTTTAAAAAAAAAACAGTATTTTTCCTCGAAATCTTACGCCGCGGCGTTATTACTTGTATCAACTCGCTGGCAATATGGCAGACAAACCGACAGCAAGTGCTCCTCGAGCTCTCTTATTTATTAATAGGTATGCTAACTATTCAATTACCCCGCTCTAGGACCCGATCATGCCACAAGTCATCGCAGACCGACAATCTGTGGACAATAATATGTCTCTGCGCGACATACGAAGATCGATGAAGAAGGATCCAGATGGACATGGCATAAGTGCATTGGGCTACGATGGTGTGCTTCGTACTTTTGACAGCGAACGGAACGTTCTTGATGCAGTTGGCCTCAACCCAGCCCAGATCAGAGAATATTACCATGGTCTGCCAATGCCCGAGAGATTGCTCAGCGCCGACGGCCGTAACATATCCCGTAGGGATATGTTCTCCCCAGATGCGGAGAATATTCCTAGGAAATTTACAGAGGAGGATAAAGCCAAAACTCGGGCATATAACGAGGAGTTGGAAAGGCGCGGAGTCACAAGCTGTGTTCTGAGCAAGTCAGCAGATGACGGTGAAATGAATTCTAGATAGTTCCTTTTGCTTTTCAGCATTGCGGAATGTTTATTGTTTTATCCCTTGTCGCGATCTTTCCTATGCGCTTATCTTATGAGACTACACGTCATATCGAAGCTATTTTTAAAAACATCATAGCAATAAAGCCACCGCTGGCTAAAGTTTGTCAAGCCTCTTCCACCATGTTGCAAGTCACTGTCCAGTCCGGATGTGTTGAGTCGATACAGGGGTGTGAGCATGGCAACTACAAACATTGGTCAGGAGCCCCGGCGCCATGGCATAAGCCAGTATCATCATAAGAAAACGCTACAGAATTCCCTTCAGTATCTTTCCCTGTGTCTACATCTTGCTGCCACCTCTAAGACTTGGCGTCTGCCCAGAGGTTTTTTTCCAAGCTGCGCGGATCAATAAGAAATATGAAACACTTGCACAAGTGCATGACTTTATGCCTAACCTAAATAGAACTCTAAAATGATTTTTCTAAGTATTTATAAAATATTAGCTACTATATGAATAATTTTTCTGAATTCTTTTTATATGTTAGGTAAATTATCTCTTAGTAAAATATAAGTATTTCCTTCAAGTTGCCTTGATGTTTGATCTTGATTTTCCCTTAGGCTCCATGTTACCCTACAAGCAAGCTTGTCGCGCCTCCAGCCAATTACAATTAAGACGTGTGGCCTTATCTAATCAGGCCCTGGAGTGGTAAAGATCGCTGTCATCATCATCCCTTGATTCATCCCTTGCCTCATCCCTGGATTCACTGGATCTAACCTTCCTTCTCCAACTTCTGGGAAGAGGACACATCTTCTGCCAACTTCATCCACCATGCCTCTGCCAGATCGTTTGGGCCGCCCTCGAGATGTTTACGACCAATACGCTCTTCTTGAGCCTGATGAGCTCAAAGAAACTACGGTTCAAGCTTCCGACCGCCGACAGCATGGAAATGCCACGGCCGAGATGATGCGGGGGCTTGGGATATCGCCCGAACGCCGCATCAAGGTCACCCCCGAAGATGACGCTCGCGTGTTACGACGTATCGATCTTGTTGTTTTACCTCTGATGCTGGCTGTCTACTTTTTGCAAGGTGACGTAGCTATCTATTCCTTGCTGCGTTTATGTCACACTTGACTGACTTAAACACGCAGGTCTTGACAAGGCGACAATGGCTTACGCATCCATCTTTGGCATCATCGAGGACACAGGCCTCGAGGGCGATCAATTCTCCTGGCTAGGCTCCATCGTCTATGTTGCCCAACTCATAGCGCAGTTTCCCCTGGCATGGTTGCTTGTGAAGTTACCGATCGGCAGGTTCACCAGCCTCATGGTTGTTCTCTGGGGTCTCACCCTCACCTTTATGGCTGCGGCGCATACATTTCAGACCCTGCTTCTGGCTCGGTTCTGGCTGGGTGCTTTTGAGGCCAGTATTGCGCCGAGCTTTATCGCCATCACACAGATGTTTTGGCGCCGTCGGGAACAACCTCTGCGAATGTCTTACTGGTATGCGATGAACGGATTCACAAATCTGGTATGTTTTGCCTTTTAGCTAATTTACCACGCTCTTGTGGCTTACGAGTTGTAGTTTGGTAGTTTGATTACCTGGTGGCTTGCCCAGTTTCAATTCGGACTCAGACCTTACCAGGTAAGTTCCTAGAACAACCTCGAGCGGAGCGGGTAGACTACTCATTACTTATTCTAGACAATCTTCATCTTCTTCGGCGTCATTACCGTCATGTTCTCGTTCGTCCTGTTTTCGTACATGCCCGACTCTCCGGCAGAGGCCAAGTTCCTCAGCAAGCATGACAAGCTCATCGCGATTGAGCGACTGAGAATGAATCAGACCGGCGTTGTGTCACGCAGGTGGCGATGGGACCACTTATGGGAGACGATCCGAGACCTCAAAACCTGGCTGTGGTTCGCCCTCATCTTCAGTATCTCGTACGTGCACCTACCCCAAACTTCGCGGCTCGTTTTAATCTTACCTCAGGGTTCCTTCTGGTGGCGTCGCCTCCTTCGGTCCCCTGCTCGTCCGGTCATTCGGCTTTGACTCGTTCCAGGCCATCCTTTTCAACGCCCCTTTTGGGTTGGTACAGCTAGTTTCTACCGTGGGCGGCTCATTCGTGGCGACCAAGTATCACAAGAAGGGCCCTGTTATCGCATTTCTAACCTTGTTCCCTATCGCGGGTTGTATGATCATGCTATCAACGCCGCATTCGGCTGACCGCAAGGCGACCCTGCTATTTGGTTACTATATGATCTCCGTATTCCCAGGCATAGGTTCGTCTGCTGCTCGGCTACTCAATTATGACAACTAACTCATGTTGCAGTCCCCTTGATTTACTCTTGGTCCTCCTCCAACACCGCTGGTGACACCAAAGGCAAATGCAACTCGTCTGCTCTGTTCATTGGCCAATCTCTCGGTAACATCATTGGCCCTCTGTTGTACAGACCCTCGGAGGCCCCCGAGTATTTTCGGGGTCTGTATTGGAATCTGATCCTGTATTGCACCATCATAGTTCTCGTCGGCATCACAAGCGTCTACCTTGCCCATCTCAACCGCGAGCATAGCCGTCGTCGCGTGCTGGCAGGCAAAGACGCCATCATCCAGGACTACAGCTTGCACTCGCTAGAGGAGGCGGACCGACTTCGGAAACAGAAGACGTTAGAGGACCATCAGCTTGATAATGCACGGGACGAGACGGGACGTCGTGTGGGCTCGCACGCATTTGATGACATGACCGACTTGATGAACGACGAGTTTGTCTTTGTTTTCTGAGAATCTAAACTCAATTGCTCCCGCCAAAGAAGAGCAAGATAATGGCATGGCCGGGTCGGCCGCTTCATATGTCAAGAAGACAATCTTGTACTGAGACGTGAGCTGTAATGGCACTATCACAACAACTGGTACGGCAGTACCTTGTCTACCGGTCTATATGGAGGGTATACAGAGATCATTCCCTTCTCACATATGCGTTTGTAGTTCTGGTTTGTCCTTACGCCAATGTGCTGTTACCTTCATTACCACTAACATCCCCTTTGCAATTCACGTTTACTACTCAGATATTGCGGAAAATAGGTAAGGCAGGACAAGCAAACAGAAAACTAGTCAGCCCGAGTGGGATGACAACATTAATTCAAAGTTGGGTATAATCTCTGTACCTCCCACGTTGAGCACCTGAACGCCATTTCCCGCCACTACTATCTCAAATCGAACCAACAGTGTCCATCAAATATTTGAAGGCCACGTCGGCAGAGACTCCCTTCTTGGATGCGTACTCTTTTATCTCGTTAGCACATCATGTGTCAATGAGGTTACGGGAATGACTTACTGTAGTGAGGAAACAAGGCATGGCGCTTCTTCTTGTCCATAGTATCATATCTCAATGCTAACACAGTGGCCTTCTTTCTACCCTCCATTACTTCCACAAAGTATTAATACGAGTGCTTTGTCACGTCTTATTAATTTTTACTTCAGCTGTTTAATAGACCGGATGATCGTGATGGGTGGCTGCGCGCGCGGCACTTTGTAAGTACTTGCTTGGTTTGAGATAGCCGCGCGGTTCGGCTTCACCGTGACCCGCTCTATCGGGGACAGCCCGATGACCCCGAATCTCCATTATGGTTGACACCATGACCTCGACCTCGCCCTAGATTGTCCATTAATCAACACCAGCAATGGTATGTAGCCCTTGGCCAACTTACGTACCCACCTCCTGTCATTTTTCTAGTCTAGCCAATCGAACCCATTGGTCCGAAAGGAGGCCTTGATAAATAAGGACATTCAACGCGCCCCCTACACCCCGCCAGGGCATCCGAATCGAGACCCGACTTGCTTACCATATGATCTCTAATTGATCTCTAATATTTACTTACCAGCTGACGTTATCCCAAAGTTTGGTGCTTATAAATACCCGAGACGTTGTTGCTTCGGCTCTCATATACTCCAATCCGTCGGGAGCAAGACATCTAACAATACTTCTCTCCCATTGATATAGCAGTAACGTTCCTTCAACACCTTTAAAAGCTTTCGATCAGAAGGGCCATCCTGGTTACACCCGTCAAATACCAGCCACCACGACACAGATGGCAGCAACTACAGTCATGAAGGCCCTCTCAGCCGCCAAACCGAGAACAATTCTCAAGCAGTTACTAAAGCCAGCCCACGACCAAATGGGCATCAAGATCCATCAACCTATTGGCTCTGGTGAATTTTCCGAGTTCATGCCATGTAAGTGAGACTTTTAAAGTCCAAGAGTGAATACCTCTGACGCTCTCCCAGTTCTTCTTCTCGACGATGTTCAATCAGAGGGCAAAAACTCCGGCTTCGGTGACCACCCTCATCGTGGTCAAGAGACTATGACGTATGTTCTGGAGGGATCTATCGTTCATCAGGACAGCAACGGCAATAAAGGCACACTGCACGTCGGTGATATGCAGGCCATGCGAGCCGGCTCCGGGATAATGCATAACGAAACCCCAATCGCCGACCCGGAAACAAACCGCACTAAGGGCGTTCAACTCTGGGTCGCGTTGCCCGAGGCCAACCTGAACGATGAGGCAGCATACAAGGACATAAAATCTGCCGAGTGTCCAGTCTCGTCCCCTGCACCTGGTGTTAACGTGAAGGTGATTGCCGGAGAGTCCTTTGGAGCCTCAGCACCCATCTGGACACGGGCACCGGTGTGGTACTTTGATATCACACTTGCTTCAAAGGCTGGTCCGATCATACACCCGGTACCAGAACATTGGGGCGCGTTTGTGCATGTCATCGAGGGGTATCCCAGTGTTTCTGGATCACGAGGCAGGCCACATGAGACGTTTTTCATGAAGAGGGACGGTGAAGGCGTGAAGATTGAGAATCAGAGTGATGGTGAGGCAAGACTCTTGTTGATCGCAGGAGATCCATTGGAGGGACAGGAGGTGCACAGGATGGGGCCGTTTGTGAGTGCGAGCAGCGCAGGAATAAGCAAGGCCATTCTAGATTATCGAAGGGGATCTAACGGATTCGAGAGGGCAAGTACGTGGACAAGTGATGCAGTACATTGAACAGAGGCAATCTATTTTTTCTTCCTTCTTAATGAGTGCAATAATGTCAAAAAACCATCAGCCACAACGGCAAAAAACACCGCCATCAATACACGAGGCTACTAAGGAGGCGATGCATGGTTACCTAAGAAGAAGAAAATTCTCTTTAAGCTTAGTTAGACTCAGATCTAGGGTTATATTAGGGAAGCTCAATCCTGTCACCGTCACAACGTGTTGGGAATAGAGAAGGCCCAAGTCGGTTTTGTAGAAGAATTTCCATTCACGCCATGATGAGTACAGGGTAGGTAGATATAAACACCCATAAGATACACCGGAATCTCGAGGGTAATAAAGTTATTATTATTAAGATGGCATAGCTTAAGCCTTTGGCTGATGATCCCTTCATAAAGATGCAGTTTCTATTAACCAGAATTTCGTTCTTGATCTCTCTTGATGCGCTTCCTGATCTAAAATAAGAAACCCGTCACGATAACACGTGACACAAGACTGGGCTGTGAACCATGCAGGGTCTATTAATCAGAGATGCGTGCGCGTTTGGCTTGAAATTATGCTTAATGAGAGGCTCCTCTACCTACCACGCCACAAGTGAGATAAGAATCGTGGGGCAAATCTGTGGGGTTCTTACGACACGCCTTAAAACGAGTCACAATGACGCGCTTCAGCCAGGTCTCATCAACACCTCCAACGAGACTAAAGTGGAATTACCTGAGAGTACAAATATAAAAATGGGAAAGCAACGGGACGGGCAAGCGGGATGACGTGGAGAACCAGACAAGACACGGCTCAAATCTGTGCCCTCGAGTTAGACACCTTATCAGCCAAGAGCCGCCAAGCCGCGCTGCAACCTCTTAGATGACACCAAAATCCGCTGCCAAGATTTCCTGCCAAGATCTACAGTTAGAGAATCACCTGAGACCTGGCCTCTTTATGCCTGACTTGGGGCTTCAAGAGGTTGAATCTCGGATGTTTCTAATGTCTTGGACAGCTGTTTTTCATCGTCCAATCTACCGAGAGGTGGCGAGACCGGAGGAGAGTAGTTCTGACCGAGGTTGAACATTCAGAATGGACCATCCTGCTGTAGCTGGGGTGACGTTTTCCGCTCTTGTGGCCCTTCTAAAATCTTAGATTTTTTTCCTTTTTAGCGCCGAGCAGATCTCTTGTTTCAAGACTGCTACTCGACGAACATAAATAGAAGCATAAGAGCAACATTGCCTGAATACGCGCGTCTACACTCCGTACTCAGCAGAAGAGGCGCGGCCCGTCCACTTGGTAGAGCGGACAGGCGGGCACCTAAGCCCTGTAAGACTTGGCAGACACAACACCAAAGTGAGACCAGCGGTAATATGCCTCATCTACTATGTACATGGTGATACTTGATCAACCCCCTTACCTGTCTCACTTTGGTAAATCCCTCTACCGCTGGCTAGAGACACTGGTCTAGCATTGCGAGTCTGAGCGAGGCTGACGATGTCGAGTGCGCGATTTTGTTTTGTTTTTTTATTTATTTTCCTGGGCATCGCCCTCAGTCTCTTGGCGTTCTCTTCTGTCTGTCATTATCACTCCTAGTTACCTGTAGACTCTTTGGAAGGGCTACTTGGTCAAGAGGCGTACCCCTCTCTCTCTTCAACATTGCCAAGCTGCCAATGTTCATCCATCTCTTTGCTTTTTCATATCCAGACCCACCCCAAGATGCCTGTCCTCAACTTGAGTGAACTCAACATCGTCCTTGGCGTTCTTGGTACGTGACCGTGCATCTTGGCGGACACTCTTTCTGACGTTGCTGCAGGCGCCTTCACTGTCTTGTATGGCATCCTATCTGTCAAGATCAAGCAAGCATGGTATCTTGGCGAAGCCCGTAAGTACCATACCCACCTATCCGCGTTTTGTCCCATGCCAACCGCCATCAGTCCCTGCTGTCGTGGTGGGCATCATGCTAGGCCCGATTGCCGCCAAATTCCTCGATAGCGAACGATGGGGTTCTGCAGAGGCCGGTCAGACCAATGCTATAACGCTGGTGAGTCAACTTCCCCTTCCCCCCCTGAGTGGCTTGCAACGCCCAGAGCCTTGGCTGACTCACTTGCAGGGCGTCGCACGTGTCATGATCGGGGTGCAGCTGGTTATTGCGGGCTACCAGCTGCCTGCCAAGTACAACTGGGTGCGCCGCAAGGAGATGGCCCTATGTCTGCTGCCTATCATGACAATGATGTGGTTATGTACATCGGCATGTGTACTTGCGACGGTCCCCAAACTTACCTTCCTTGCCGCCCTTGTCATTGGAAGTTGCGTAACCTGCACCGATCCCATCCTTTCACAGGCCATCGCCAAGGGGCCATTTGCCGATAAATATGTTGCCCGTCCCCTTAGGGAGATCATCTCGTCCGAGGCGGGAGCCAATGACGGCTTTGGATTTCCCTTTCTCATGCTGGCTACCTACCTCATCCGGCATGCTGATATCGACGGTGCTGGCACCGAGAATCAGGGACATGCTACACGGTCTGAGGCTGTTGGCCGTCTAGGCGGTGGCCCTGGGGAGGCGATCAAGCAGTGGGTGATTGAGACCTGGCTGTATATTGTCCTCATGTCGATCGCCTACGGCATTGTCGTGGGATTCGCAGCATGCAAGGGCATTCGGTATGCGCTGAAGCGGTAAGCCACTGCCTTATGCCTTCCCGCCAATAACCCTAGTCTAACATAGTCTTTCAAGAAAACTCGTCGACAACGAGTCGTACGTCCTTTTCCCAGTAGCGCTTGGGCTCTTTCTCGTCGGTACCTGTGGTGCCATAGGCACAGACGACTTGCTAGCCTGTTTCGTCGCCGGCAGTGCGCTCAACTGGGACGGTCACTTCCTCGAGGAGACGATCCAGCGGCATGATGAAGTTAACTCATGTATCGACGTGCTATTGAATTTCGGCGGGTTCATGTATATCGGCACCATCATCCCTTGGTCAGAGTTCCATGATCCAGATGGCACCGGCCTAACCTACCCACGACTCATTGCTCTTGGCTTCCTTGTCCTTGTCCTCCGTCGGATCCCAGCCATCATGATTATGTACAAGGTCATGCCGGCGGTTTGTCATGATTGGAAAGAAGCGCTCTTTATGGGTTACTTCGGTCCTATCGGTGCCGGCGCCGTCTTCTATGTCGAGCATGCAAGGCATCAATTTCCTCATCTCGGGGAAGGTGACGAGGAGGAGAGCAATCTCGTCAAGGCCATGGGTCCCACGGTTTACTGGCTCGTCTTCTTCTCAATCGTGGTGCATGGGCTTTCCATTCCAGCTTTGAGCATCTTCTACCATTACATGGGGGTAGAGCCAATCCAGGATGAGAATGACGTTGTGGAGATCCGGAGAGCCTCACTGCAAATCCCACGGCCCGTTAACTCGGTTCAGATGGATGACAACGTATTCCTTACATACAACAGCTTTAGTGTCCCAGCACGTAGTGAGGGTTTGCCGGTGGAGGAGGATATACGGCGTGAGGATACGCAAAATATTGAGCTGACGGATAGTCAGGAGCGAGACGAGGAAAAGGAGAAGAGAAGGCGGAGGAGGACAATTCGGTACATGGTTTAGCCTGCAGTTGATAGAATACCCTCTTTTGTTTATGACTGGGCGGTTAACAGGAGTTGGAGTTTATGTCTGGTTTTATTAACGAGGAATTAGTCTAGCGGTGGATATTTCATCTGTGTTCTAGACCTCTTGATAGATGTGAATATCCTCTAATTATAGCGGTTTAGTATCTCGAGACAACATTCCGCCTTCCTGACACTCTCATTTCTGAAGGGGATGTACCTGTCTACTTCAAATGACAGGATATGAGTTATATCTAGGACATGATTCACTGTTTGATGGAGCCAGACAGCTGCCCACATCCTCAGGGCGTGGATGAATCGAGGTTTGGTCTCAGTAATGATGAGCGACCTGTTGTAGCCCGGAGTCTCTCCGAATAAGATACTAACGTTAGCGAGTCTTCTTGAAGGCAGTTCAGTGGTCTAAATTGACCCTGAAGTTGTTGACAGCTGGCTGTGGGAGTCAGTCGGCTGGGAAAGTGTATCCGTGATGGAACAGACTTGGGATGAGTGTTAGAGACTAGGTAGAAATAAAGAAAAATAGGTCAAGTGGGAAGTGTCTTCGGACTCTTGTTAAGCCGTGCAAGGTATCGTGAACTGGCACCCTCACGACCCTAGTTCCCGTTACTCTTGCTGTGACTGTCTCTAATCCCCAAAGCCGAGCTGAACAAGAAATAGCCTCCTCAACTCATAACAGGATTAAACTAGACTCATCAAAAGATCAACCTTAGGATCTTCAACGTCGTCTTACAGTCGACAGAGGGCAGCTAGGCAACACATTTAAACTGGAGATGGGAGCTTCTGAAATATTCAAGACAGGAGCAGAAAAAAGACAGGATGTATTTTCGGAGAGCTCCTAACCATCAACAGCAGATGGTACATTCTGCAATGGAAAGATCGGTTAACTATCCAGCTACCTCCCCACCTTCGCATCTCCTGTTAAGGTTCCATGCGTCAAACTATCGATGTCAATCACGGCGCCATTTCCACCTCTGTTGCTCAGCCAGCCACGACGCAGCCACGACGCAGCCTCAAGTCCAGGATTCCAACCCAACAAAAATTACCACGTAGCTGATCTAAAGTGCCTCGATCTCAAGTGCAGGTAACCCCCTGTCCTCATCATCAATAGTCGACACAATACTCTGGAGATCCGAGGGGTTCTTGATCTGATAGAGAGATCCCTCGATGGCGTTAAAGAGGAAGAATTGGCCATCACTGAGCTCAAACAGTGAGATAGCCTCCCCCGTGTAGGACGCCATGGCGATGAGCGGCTTGACGTCACCCTCGAGACCATATCCCTCGACGACTTGGGATATTTCGCCGTCTTTACTCCACATCATCTCGCCGCCCATTTCTTCATAGTCGTTCGTCCAGTTTGCTGGGGGCTCGAACTGTGCTCGACTGGTTAGTTATGGGAATGGAGTCGGAAGACCGGTTTGCAGAGATTTACATCGATGTCGGTCACAAGTGTGCCGTTGACCTGTTTCACGTTACTGCTCATGTTGGGCTTTTGCGATTTGACAGAATCTGACGAGAGTGAAGGATATGACGCGAAAAGGTGTTGAATTGGGCTGGGTTGAGTGTGATGACGGTGACGAATGCATCTCTTATATGTGGCTCCTGGATAGCGTAGAGCCACTGACGTCACCTTGGGCCTCGGTAAGGTATGTAGATCATGTACAAAACTCTCAAAGAGCAGATCATCAGCGCGTCCGTCATTGACACATGTCTTGGGTGATGGTGCTGGCTTTGACTGACGACAAAACAACGCGCTCTCTGGGCCTACAAGCTAATGCGCGCCGATAATCCCTGCCCTTTAAAAGAAAAAAATGCCAGACTTGGGTCCGTAGCTGGTAAGCAGTAAGATCCGAGGCTCAAGCTTTGGCTTTTTGCTAATCGTTTTTGGCTCGAAGCTGCGATGTCATGTTTTCACCAATAACGTCACCAAAAGCAAGACAAAGTGACGAAAGCCTGGCTGGCTGGTCTATTATGATCAGTCATATCGGCGTATTCTCATGTCTAACATGACATAGATCTAGGCACGCTGGTAATGAGTATATATAAAATAGAATAAAATATTAATAAATGTAATATAATAATAGTACTACTTTAAAATGCTCTTCTTCTTCTTCTTTTATCTTATTAACTATCTCTAGAGAAGGATAAGCTAACATATTTATACTGATATCTCCATCTTGTCTGTTGGTTACCCCGGCTTCAACTATGATAAAGACCACCTTTCCAACACATCATAGCATCATATCCCAATGCTAACATAGTGTGCTGTTGTCTCGTTTTTTCCTTCATCCGGGTGCTAGACAAAATAGGCCTATTGTCGAGGCCATCATTCAAATGGCTACAAGACTACCAACAGAAGAGATCTGTGGAAGGCGCGAGTTGGTAATCTGATATGGCTAATTCAGAGCAAGCATTCGTTAGCGAGGAGGTGACGAAGTGGTTGCGAAACCTACCAGTAGAGCAGTCTAGGAAAGGGTATTTTCTGGCAAACTCCTGACTAATCTTCCATCCCAAAAAGTTGTCGATACCCAGAAAGTGTGCTACGTCAGTTCCGGGGTAACTCTCAGGTGATGCAAGCGAGCTTTCGCTACAGCCTCGGGGCGTGGCTTCTTCAGCTAGCATCCGTCGGTCAAGTTCTGCGATGATGGCCTCTTCCACTGGGTCTGCCACTGATCCGTACAGGCTCTGAATTTCAGGGCCAACCTCGAATAAGACCCAAGAGACGTCAGTAAGGTAGTTCCGGCAAGTGCTATTTTGTGCACAGCTGGACTTGTCCCGACGAAGGATTTGATTCTCGAAAATGTCGAGAACATTGACGGCTACACCCCGTTGTGGTTGCTCAACGACCGAGTTGAGAACCAGATCCTTGGTCAAAGCATCCAAGTCAACCGATCCGTGCTCCAGAACCAACTGATCTCGTAATTCAGGCCAGTTGAAGAGGTCAAGGCCCCAGAAATGGGTAGGCTGCCTGGATTGGAGTGGTGTTGGGCGGAATGGCGCTGGCACTTTGTCCTTGGGTTCGAGACCGAGCCGCCAACTCAGGACCTTTTCCATATACCGAGCTCCATTCTGTTTTGTCAGTAGGGCATCAGCCGTAGAGTTCAATACTAATGTCACTTACCACACCGTAGATATACGACTCTAGGCCCATGCAACGAGTCCCAAAGCCTATAGCAACGCGGACGAGCTTCCGATTCCACTCATCGACTTGGTCGGGTAGTGTAGAGGTTGACTTTCTCTTAATGTACTTGTTGCAGGCGTCAAGGAGTTTAGACCCAAAGAGGGTTATAGATGTCACGGCAATTTGGTCTTGGGAAAGCATCCATGTTGATAAGGGCATTGTCAACCCCATCTCATCATGCTCATCCACTGGCCATGTGCTCAAAAGATCCGAGTAACCCTGAAGTGGGTCATTCTGAAGTGAGTGGAGGTCAGATATACCCGAATCAACAGCTCCTTGAGTCTGTGCAGCCACGTTGCCTGCATCAGGTTCCGTGTTGGAGCTGTGCTGAGAGAGCGGCTCCCCTCCTGCGCATAAGCCCTGTGGTGAGCCTGACGAGTCGCGAGGGCCCCCATCATCGGCAGGAGATGTGGTTGTGTCTTGGGATCCCCACAGTACAGTGTCAAACACCTCATCATCTGTGACACATTAGTGATCGGGCAAGAGTAGGTACACATTTCGGAGAGGGGGCATAGTTTATAGCGATGGTGATGGGGTAACTTACCTGCTGCGGCCGAGGCGGCATTGCTCAAGCTCAGTAGCTTTTTTCGGAGCCGGAGAAGAGCATCTTGTAGCCGTCTGTTCTCCTCCATTAACTTGAGATGGGTCTCAAGCAAAGTTGCATAACGGCTGCCCTGGTCTCCGGATGAAACCGCCTGCTGTAGCAGGGAAACCGTCTCCTCGAGACTGCGCACATGCGCAAGATTCTTCTCACGGAGGCACTGCTGAGAGATGCGATTCTGGGCCCTCTTGCGTCCTCGTTCCGCTCCTTCCGGCCCAGGGTCTGCCTTTCTCTTTCCTGGTCGACGAGAAGGCTTGTTGTTTTGGGGCATGATGGCAGATACTTAGCTTCGGCAGAATTAGTACCCAGCGGCTGCTGGGGCACGCGAGGGGACCCAGGTATTTATGTTCGGGATCCTGGCCGGGGATCTCATGTACCCCGGCTCCGAACAAAGTTAGTTCCCGTCTCCTGCGCGGGGTCAGGGGGCATGTGTCCATGGGATGGATCAATGGAGACGCTAGAGACGCAGATTAATGCGGGGTCACCTCGGTTTTCAAGAGCCGACGTGACTTGCCTGTATTTCGATCCCACTTGGAAGGGGCTGAGGCGAGTGTAAAGGAGTGTGAGGGTCTCGTAGGCCGCCCAGCTACTGAAGGTGCCTGGCTCTCCTTATCCACGCATATCACTACAGGGCTTCTGTTACCGAATTGTCTGCCATCACGATGCGCAAGGAGGAATAGTAACGTTTTCGAGTCATTCATAGCCATCCTGACGTTTTCTGTCACCCAACAAGTTCCTCTGGCACCTCCACAATCTTGTCCCTCAGGTAATCGGCAAATCCTTTCCCGAACGCATCCAATCTGGTTGAGCTGCTAACGCCCCGGCCTAGAATGCCATATATCACAAAATGCACAGCAAATATGTGCGGAAACTCGACCCGTTCAATGGTGTAGCTGTCATCAGCATCATCGCCAAGAAGACGCCACATCTGTTCCCGCGAGAGATATGTCCGCAGCCAGTCCCACTGACGCTGAGTGCGTACAAATACTCCCACGTTGAGGTTGCCACCTTTGTCACCAGATCGTGCAAGTGCCACATCTCCGAGCTTGATCTGCCTCTTCGGGCCATCAAGTGCAATCGGGGAAGCCGTATCATAGTTGTCTCGGCTGGAGAGTGGCTCAAAAACTGGCGGGATCCCGACATCGATTGGGGGTTGAATGGATGTGGAGGCAGCGTTGTTGATGAACGTGACTCTCTCTCGAATGGCTGACTGGTCCCAAAGAGCTGGGTAGTAGGCGATAAATGGCCTAGGGAGCGCTGTGCGCATGTCCAGAGAGCAGTGAAATCCTGATTTCGAGCACTCAGTATACTTGCTGTCACGTCGCACATAGGGACCTTACCATGGAAGTGTTTAAGCGAGATGTCTGAGACGGCTTTGGGAATTAGAATCAGTGACTTGGAATCTTTGCCCTGCGCCACTATTCGAATGTACATAGTGCTGCTGTTTTGCGTACGAGGGTTGTCGGCTGGTACTCCTACCCTTTAATCTCAAGGTCAGCACCTTATTCTCATCAATTCGCTTGTGGTGAACTTACCGTTGGAACTCCAGTATATCCAAATCGTTGACCTTGTCCCCAAGCTGAAGCCGTACCTGTTTTTCTAACAAGTCACATTTCGCTTCCCAGTCATACCCAGCTGTGTTCAGCAGCAGCTGGGACTCGTAGCCGCCCTTGTAGAAGATGGCCACTTTTGTCGATGGCGGAGGAGGCAGGCCTCGGATTCCACTGACACGAACGCTTCAAAAAAGTGTTATTCGTCGTGAAGCTTCGATGGAATGGGTGCCGACTTTACTTACCGGTCTGGTCCTACTTCCTTAACAGTGACTTGGTCAAGGACAGCTTTCGAGTCGCTATGAAGATAGACGTTCCCTTGAAGTTCATAAAGAAGCTGACACTTTACCGTATCCTGGTCGACGAACCCGCCTGTGCCAGGGTGCTTTGTGATTACACATGATCCATCTGCGTCGACTTCTGCAATGGGAAAGCCTGGGTAGATGACCTTCTCCCATCCCCCATACTTTGCGTCAGTAAAACCTGCATAGTTCCCCCCAGTCACATATGCCGAGCATTCAATCAGATGACCTGCAACTAACCCACCGGCGAGCTGGTCGTAATCCGTGTCACTCCATGACCACCAGTACCACGCAGCAGCAATAACCGGGGAGGCATCTGACACTCGGCCTGCAATAACAATATCAGCACCGTTCCTGAATGCGGAAACGATTCCACGAGCGCCCAGGTACGCGTTGGCTGACACGATTGTTTCAGGGTTCATGTCAAGCGGCAGTGTCGTTTCCTGCCCAAACTGAACGCCGTTGCCCACAGAGTCGAGATGTGGCAATGGGAAAGATGCTGCAACTTGCAGACGCTGACGAACTTCGGGGAGGACATGATCGCCAGTGATATATGCCACGGTTAAGGTAGCATTCTTCTCCTTTACCAACTCGGCGACAGCCTCGGCCAAGCCTTTTGGGTTGAGGGCGCCTCCGTTGATGGCGACTTTGATTCTCTTGGTGTTGACCACATCCAAGGTCATTCTCAACCCTTCCAAGGCAGAGGTTTCGTATCCAGGGTGTTTGCCATGGGCGAAAGCCTCTGCATTTGCCGCTAGGTTGACTTCTGTCGATCATGTTCAGCTCTGCCATGTTCACAGTCCAATGCTCTTACCGGCAAGGTAGTCACCCGTGATAAAGTCAACGTCTCCCAAGGTCGCCTGTTTCAGCATCTCTTCTGCAGGGTCTCCTGTTTAATAGCGTCAGAATCTGGCATCGCACATGTACCGAAAGATCGGGCAGGCATACCGCAGTAGCCAGAACAGTTGGCAATGCGAACAGGTCGCTTCCCGAACTGTCCTTGCCTCCAATCTGCCATGATGTTTGTTCGGTTTGGGGTTTTTGTTTTTTATCTTTCTTTCCTGTTTTTTGTATCAGTAGTTCGAGTGAATATACCCAAGTAGTGAGTGAGTGTAGTGAGTGTCAGTTACGGGGCCGACCAACTAGTTATGAGAGTGATTTGGATTGAACTTGGCGATATCTTGCGGACCGCTTTTTATCATAACCCTATTTCACAGCGTCGGGTGTCATTGGAAGCTATCACCTGAACGATAGGACAACAAATATCACCCAGTCTCGGGTGATGGGCATGACATTGATCGATCCTTTCTCATGGTACCGAGGGTTCCACTGAAGCGAAGTACCTGAGTATCTGACTCAGAAAAACCTGACATGGACGTTAATGTGTAGGGGGCTAGCGGAATGACGGACATATCCTCAGGATGGCTCAATTAGTCTTGTTAAAAATGAAAGGAAATAAATTTAACCATGAAACTTGTTGGGAAATGTTCCGTCTGCTATTACCACGGAAGCTTACCTACTGGATCGAGATCTAGAACCATGGACAACTACTCTATCCAGAAGGAAAGTGAGCGCATCTTGCGCGACAACCTTTTACATGATGAACGGCTTGCTTTGCCGCATTCGTTCAAGGAGAGTGCAGAGATGATTACTTTCGTTGGTGACCCAAAGCCATTCATTCCCACGCCTTGCAAAATTACCGAATCCGCCTCTTCCTTGACTGCTCTTCTGGCGGCGGCGGCCAGTGCTGTCGCCGCCGATCGTTATGGCATAGGGTACCAAAAGATCGAGGTCAATACGTGAGTTGCATTCTCCTGCATGCAAGATTCAGAACTGACTAGGAATAGGGATCTTGCATCCATCTTCTTGGAATCTGTTCTTCTCCCAACGGTCAAGGGCAAGTCGTTCCTTGAGCACCCACAGATCATGTCTGAGGTGAAAAAGGGAGACTTGTATGACCTGAACTCACCTATCCACGTCGCGGCTACAAACGTCTATAAGACGAAAGATGGTCGCTTTTATCACCTCCACGGATCCATGAACGCCGCGCCCACAATGAGTATGCTTGGCATCAAGAAACAAGATGTCGCTAGAGACGAGGCCATCCAGATCTACGCAGACAAAGTGGCACAATACGACGCAAAGTTTCTCGAAGACAAGGCCAACGATGAATTCCGACAAGCCGGTGTGACATGTCTCACACCTGACGAGTTCTTCGCCTCCGATCACGGCAAGATCATCAGCGCAGAGCCATTGTGGAACAAGACAAGCCTAACCGCGCCTCGCAGTGTTTGGCCTGTACGTGACCTTGATGGCTTTAAGCCTCTTGCAGGTATTCGTGTCATCGACTTCTCGCGAGTTATTGCAGCCCCAGTCATCTCGAAATTACTAGCTGTCTTGGGCGCAGAAGTGATCAAGGTAACCAACGGGAATCTTCCTGATCTCTCCGTCCTCTGGGTCGACCTCAGTACCGGCAAGAAAGATACCAACATCGAAATGAAGACTGCCCAAGGCAAATCTACCTTTGCAAAGCTCGTCGAGGGGGCTGATGTTCTTATCGATGGGTACAGACCAGGCGCATTGGCAAGGCTTGGTTTCGATTCAGACAGTTTGCGCAAAATTAACCCGACTCTGATCTACGTACGAGAAAATTGCTACGGCTTCAAAGGCCCTCTGGCTCACCGGTCCGGGTGGCAACAAATCAGTGATTGTCTGGTGGGAATTTCGTGGCTTCAAGGCCAATTCATGGGGTTGGATGAGCCAGTCGTTCCACTGCTACGTAAGTCACTCATGTGCCTTCTCACATTCGAAAAAGGTGCTGTGCTAACTATACTTCCAGCGAATTCGGACTACCAGGTCGGCTTGGTTGGCGCCATTGCCATCTTACAGGCATTGCTAGAGCGCACCCAACAAGACGCAACGTACAACATCGACGTCAGCTTGACACAGTACAACATCTGGTACTACAGGCTCGGACAGTACAACGAACTGCAGTGCAAGGAACTTTTATCTCGTAACCAAGGTTTCCACGTCAGGCATTTTGATGAGATGCAGACGTTACTGGTGAAAACCCATGCAGCCATTAAGAAGGCCCGGCCGGATATTTTTCAACACCCTGAGTACTTTTGGAAGATATCCGGAAGTGAATGGGGGACCGAGGATGACATCTCTGTCTTAGCTCCGGCGTTCAAGCTCGAAAAGTCTCGTCTAGAATATCTGATTCCGTCAGGGTCGCGGGGAAGGTCAAGACCTGAATGGTAGACTTGGCCGTTGCGAGGTCGTGGTGTAGGGAGAGTAAAGTAGATAGATCATAGCATCAGATTGAATAAAGATCAGTATCGAATTGTATCGGTGTAAGAATTAATTCTTTTACATTTATTCATCGTGGGCCAAAGTTATAGAACACAGATATTTGCCCACTCAGGTCTTGAAACCAGGCGTATCGAATATGATATCATAACTCAGGATAACCCTGCGTGGTTACTTGTGCCCGCCCATTACCACTATGGGCGACGAAGCAACGTGCCGCGAGGTTACCCTATATCGAACACCCGAACTGACTGGTTTCGCGTTAATTACGAAATGGTTGCCTCAGGACGCGTTTCCAATTGGTACCCACAGATCACGGCGCGTTGACGGAGTTCACGAACGGTCCGAGACCGAGCTCGTCTCTAGAAGCTAAAGTAGCCCGTCTTGGCATTTAAGGTGTGTCAGAAATTTCCTTGTCAGAAATATCTCCTCTAACAGTGACCCACCACTTGGCTTGGTGTGTTGAACTAGTGAATGCAACATGAGACCGGCTGTCTGTCCTCTTCCACCTACAAGATGTGACACGGGGGGGAAAAGAAGGCTTGAGTCATGTGCATAATTCCGTCTTCTCTTTCTCGTTATGGCTTGTTGTGCAGTAGCCGCTTACGTCGTCTTTCGATTTCTGGGAGCATACGAGAAGCTGCTGTGCTCGCTCAAACCGCCCCATAATGCCTCCAAAATTGACAAGGTGGAGAGACTGGTGTTCGAAGCCACGACAAGACCCTCAAAAGAACAAGTACAAGTCCATGTCTTCAATTTAGATGGCCTCACATGCGGTTCTTGTGTCACATCCCTTCGTACCACAATCGAAGAGGTTCCTGGTGTTCTTCAAGCATCCATATCTCTCGCCTTGCTCCGAGCTCGAGTTACAGCCACTAAAGCAGTGACGCAGAGGACCATCATAAACACGATTCGTTCTGCTGGCTATGGTGCCCATCCCGCACCTGTGCCCAACTCCCATGGCTGGGCTGGCCTTCTGTCCTCGATTCAGACGCCATTGGATAACAGGACGCGCCATGTTCTGGTTTGGCGGCGTGCCTTTACCATCTCTGCCATGGCGTCGCTGGTGATCCCATTGATTCACTTCATGTCCAGCATCTTGAGTCTTGAGTCTGGTCTCTTTATCGATCTCCTCCTATGTTTAGCCATTGCTGCCAGTCTTGTCGCCAGTTCCGGCATCCATATTGAGTCAGCGCGTGCAATATGGCACCTACGTAAGCCCGATATGTCAGCACTTGGCTCGCTCGGTATCCTGCTCTCACTGATACAGGCGATTTCTCGCGCCTACACGACTAATCAGCCTGGAACCTATCGATTTTACCACCCTGCGTTGGACTCTGTTCCAATCCTCTCTACCAGCGTTCTGGGCAGTCGGCTACTCAAGACCGTCTTGACTCAGCGTAGCCTCGACTTTGGTTCACCACTCGTGAACCTGGTTCCAATGACAGCAGAAGTTTGTCACGATGCTAGTGGGGAGGATCCCATTGTCGAGCCCATCGATATGGTCTCGCATGGCGACTTTGTTGTCGTCAACCAGGGACAGCACATACCTGCTGATGGCATTGTGGCGAGTTCAGGCTCAGTTCTTGTCACAGAAGCCTGGATTAGCGGCTCTAAGTTGCCACGAGCGGTTCAACTTGGCGATGCCGTGTTCGCTGGGTGTCTTGTTGAGCATGGGACCTTGGTTCTTGCAGTCAAATCCTGTGGTCTCTCCACACGGTTAGGTGCGATGCTGGAATCTATCGTTTCTGGGGAACTCAGACCTCAGGAATCGCTCATCGACACGACGGCTGGGTACTTCACTACAGCCGTCATTGTCTTTGCCGCTGCCGTATGCATAGCACAAGTGCACTCTCTACCTGAAACCAACTTGACGGAGATACTTGGTCGGGCATCAGGCATCATGTTGGCTGCATGCCCGTGTGCCTTGAGCCTGAGTGTTCCTACTTGCAAGTTGTTAGCGACAGGTTCGTAAAAGCCAGCGCAGTCGTTAACTTGAATGGGGTAACTAACACTTTGATACAGTGAGAGCGTCAAAGGTTGGCATCCGGCTGGTTACCACGTACAGTCGATTCAAGGATGTGGCAGGCGTTCGGACAGTCTTCTTCGACAAGACAGGAACACTCACAAACGGCGAACTACGAGTCCGATACGTTTCCCTTGAACCGTATTTCTCACTGCATAGCACTGCTATGTGGAGAGCGATCTGGGAGCTGGAAAAGAATGTTCAGCATCCAGTGGCCCATGCCATAGTCCGTGAGAGCCTTCGGCAGATGGACAGCCTAGGTGCCCCGCCGTCCCCAAAACGAACTCCAGACACACTCGTATCTGACGTGTTGCATGAGCTGGGTCGCGGGGTCCAAGGCACTGTCACTTCCAAAGCTTCGTCGAGTAGATGGCACTTAGCAATTGGGAGCCGCAAGTTCATTGAGTCCTTGGGCGTCCAGGTTGACTTTGCCATGATCCCTGCAGAGTTGAGGTGCGCTGTTACCACTCCAGTCGTTGTGGCCATCAACGGAACGCAAGTCGGCATACTTGTCTTGGAAGACGTGGTTCGGTCTGAAGCCACTCCTGTGATAAAGGAGCTGAAGAAGATGGGTATTAACGTCGGCATGATCACAGGCGACAATCATGCCTCTGCCACTGTGGTTTCGCGCCATGTGGGCATAGACGCCGACATGGTTTTCGCCAACTCGCTACCACAAGACAAAGCAGAGGTCGTTTGCCGATTTCGTCGTCACGGGCCAGCCTTAATCGTCGGGGACAACCTCAATGATCTTCCGTGCTTCGCGTCAGCGTCTTTCAGCGTCTGCGTTCCTGGCCAAGAGGGAGCTCTTGGAGATTTCGATGCTGCCGATGCGACTCTGACTTCTTTTACGACGGGAAACTGCAAATTAGGTCCGGAAGTTTTGAAGCATATTCCATTTCTCGTCTGCCTATCACAGCGCACTGTTGAAATTGTCTCGCAGAACATGTGGTGGGCAGCAGCTTACAACGCACTTTCGCTCCTTTGGGCTTCAGGTCTTATTGGTTCTACAAGGCCTTTGTCTTCGTAAGTCATGTCCCATAAATCTCTCTTCGTTTCTAAACCCTCACTAACTCATCAAATTCAGTGTGTGGTTTAGTCTGGGGATGGGCTTTAGTAGCGCTGTTGTTCTCTTGAACAGTTCAAGGATTGGAAAGGAAAGCAAGAGAATGGAATTCTCTGAGTAGATCCACCTTGGATGATCAGGCTTGAATTGAGTTTTTCATGTATTCTATGTCTATTGTGAACCATAGATATGTGAAGATTGCGCGCCTAACCGTGTTGGTTGATGAGAATACCAATCATTGTATCACGGAGCGACTGAAGTAGTCGATGTAAAATGGTTGGTTTCAAAACCTGATACAACTGAAACAGGAGCGTATACATCAGCTCTTGTATACATGACGGAAGCTATTGAAGATTTTATGGTCAAAAGGGTTGTTGATTAAAATTCAACATAAGCCGATACCATTGCCGCCGCTCATCGACCTAGCCAACACCACTTATTTGACAAACAAAAACAGCTACCATTCCCTTCTCTCACAGGTCCCCCTACTTTGACTGTATCTCCCTCGTGTATACAACTCTTTACTGTCCTTTCAAAGGATCGTGCGGCTTTAGCTCTGTAAAGGCACTGGATGAAAGATCTTGCATGTAAACTCGCAACCAGTCAGGTAACACACGAACCCAAGGGGAAGCAGATGCACTCCCAGGAACCAAAATATTCCTAGCATTTCCTCCATAGAGGATCCCAGTGATCCTGTCCGCTAGGTATCCCGTCGTCATGCTCGACATGCCCGGTACGGACTTGATGCCCGTGAACATATTGGTCTGAACGTGACTAGGCGATATACAGGAGACGCGCACGGCAGTGGCTTTGTGAACGTGCTTGATCTCACTATGCACACCTTCGTATATGGTGATGGCGGCTGCCTTGCTGGCCGAGTAGTCGGTCGCACCCGCAGTGGCCATGTGGCCAGTTTGTGAGGCAACGATGAGGAGATGGCCGTGATTTCGAGCCAACAGGGCGGGAAGAAAAGTTTTAATAGTCCATATGAGACCTATCGTGTTGACTCCAAAGGTGCTTGCGAGTGGTCTCTAAGTTAGCCCACAGTATCAAGCTCGGAATTAAGGGCACAAACAGCTCAATGTCTCGTTTAGTGGCCGCGATAATCGGCTTGCCACGACAAACGCCAGCATTTGCAACGATCACAGTTGGATCTCCAATCTCCCTGTTTGGTTGTTAGCTTTAGTACCCCCATGGCACACAAGGGCCGACACTCGCTCTCCAATCTTTCCAGCCACAACTTGAAGTTGCTCGTAATTTGTCAGGTCACACTTGTAATAGTGCACATTGGAGGCTACAAACGTCGTCAGTTTGGAGTGCTATAAAGCAGATGCTAGGGTTAGGTTAACACACGAGCCTTGTATGTCAATGGTAGAACGTCCACCACGACAATATGCGTGCCCCTTTTCGCCAGCTGCTGTACGGTTGCGCCACCGATACCACCAGATCCGCCAGTTACGAGAATGATTTCCTTCTTCCAGTCGAATAACGCCTTGGTGCCGTGATTAAGGGCTCTTTGAGTCAGGTATTTGTTGACAGCATAGACAACACCAAGACCGGAGACAGCGAGCCCTGGTATGACCCAGGGTTCTAGGTTGTAATCATGGATGAAAGCCTCAGCTTTGGACGCCAAAGATTTAATAATTGAGCTTGCTTGCGACATGGCGATGTGGCTGAGGATGATCAGAATGAGTAAAATGGCGAAGGGTATAGTATCACGGCATTGAGAACTATCCCGGCTTATTGTACAGGTCAAATTAGAATGGTCTAGGAGCCAAGGCTGGTAGGAGCAACTACTATGGCATCTCGAGGTGATGTCATTACCTGTTAGGACTGGAATGTGGCGTTTGCATGTAAAATCTACCTCTGTCAGATATTATTGACACAACTTCTATAATGAAACCTTTCATAAGCAGGATCGCGAGAGAATTCTCCAGTCAGGAAAAGATGACAAGAGTACTTCATGATCCACTGATCACTTGGTCCGCCCACGGCCGGGATACTGAATTGCCACGAGCCAAGTTAGATTAGTCTTGCCATGGTTTCCATGCCGCCAACTGGAGCGGGTAAGTAGAGACCATGGCCGAAGTAGTTGGCTGTTGACGTATCGTAATTACAAGGAGTAACGAACGTATGCAGCATCATGTGAGGTACTACACTGGTTCATGTCAACTTGACTCAAGACAATCCCAAGACGAAACGTAGCAAGTCTAATATCATAAACAAACGAACTTTATACTTGGCAGCATTCTGAGGGTCAACTACATGATTCATTGACATGACGAAATGGATCATCCAATTCTGAACTGTCACTCAAGGACACTATGCTTTGCACGCTCAGCATAGAAAGGGATAAGAGGATGTGTGATTTCTAAACAAAATTGATCATCATCGCGTCAAACGACCAGATACCCATCTCAATACAGTCTCAGCCAAGTCCCAGCGATACAGGCATGCTGCCACGACAAAAGTAAGAATACCCGTCTCGGTCCACCGGTGAAACCCACCAACAGTTTGATCTTCCATAGACTCGCCTCGACGAAAGCCCATATGATTCTTGACCGTTACCTTGCCTTTGTTGCCAGTGTCGTAGGGAGGGTACCGAGCCCCAGTCAGCCTATGCAACCAGTGTGGGATTTCCACAATCGTTCTTTGATGCGTAAAAGCCATGAAGCCGTATCTTCCATGGTAATATCCCATACCCGACTCTCCAACGCCACCAAACGGCGCCCCGGGAACACCGTAGTGCATTATTACATCATTGATGGTGACGCCACCCGAGTTCGTATTGTCAAGGACTGGATATTATGTCAGTGAAAGGAGATGGTATCAGCCCGTGTATTCTCACCGTAGTTGACTTCGGAGCGCTCGTTACTGAACATGTAGATGGCCAAAGGATGGGGCAAACTACATTCAAAGGTCAGCACCGACTAAAAAAGATCAGGAACAAACCCGTATGTCTCTTTACCTTTTGATGTTTATGACTGCATCTCTGTATGTTCCTTTGATGACTGGGCAGATAGGACCGAACAACTCTTCACTCAGCAAAGCATCTAGGGAAGCATCAAAGTCAGTACGTGAGTTTTACGCCAAATTTGGTGTTGCAAAGAATTTCCAGGCCATTACTCACCCTTCATATCAACGTCAGTCACAACTGCCGGGCTCATCATAGAATTTTCCTGGTCCATCTTGACCTGATGCACGTTGCCCTTGGATTCGTCCAGAAGCTTGACCAGACGGTCAAAGTTTCGCCTATTGACGATCTTGCACATATGCCCAGAGCCCGAGAACTTATCGGTCCAGTAGACGAGCCTTTGTACAAAGGCGTCATGAACACTGGGGTCAACAAAAACGTGGTTCACAGAAAGGCAAATCTGTCCAGCGTTGAGAAACTTGGCCCAGGCGATGCACTTGGCGGCAAGATCGACATCGGCCTTGCTCGTCACGATGGCAGGGCCTTGGCCTCCAAGTTCCAGTACGGTCGGGGTTAGATGCTTTGCGGCAGCCGCCGAAACAAACCTGGCCACTTTTCCCGAGCCAGTGAAGAAGATGTGATTGAACTTGAGCTCGAGAAGATTTGTCGTTTCTTGCGGCCCTCCAGTGACAAGACGAATAGCCTCAGGATCAAGGTATTGGCTGACCAACTTGGCCATAAGATCCTGTGACGCAACCGAAAGCTCCGAGGGCTTGACCATTACGCAACAACCAGCTGCTATAGCAGCGATCACAGGCTGCAAGGTTAGGAGAAAGGGAAAGTTCCAAGCCCCAATGACCAAGACCACACCAAGGGGTTCCTTGCGGACACGAGCCTTCCCAAGCCTCCCCATGATGAACCCTGCCGACTTGACAGGTTCGTCAGCTGCCCACTCCTCGAGATGTTCCAAATGCTCCAGTACATCGGTTTTGAGTCCAAAGAGGTCGGATGTTAAACTTTCCATCTCATGCCTCCTGAGGTCGGAAGCAAGGGCTTCTGTGATGGCTTGCTGATTATCTTCCAGCATCCACCAAAACTGTTTGAGCTGCCATTTTCGCCATCGGAGCGATTTTGTCTTTCCGGTTGAAAACGTATCGGTCAATTTTGCGTGGGCGCTTTTGCATTCTTGGAGAGTGGTATAGGGCCTTGGCGTGGATGACTTGGACGTTTCGAGATGGTGGGGATTTGAGACGGCACAGTGAAAGACTGAACGAGGGGGAAACTGGAAAATTGATTTGGAAGGACGAGAAGAATGTAGCAAGATGCATGAGGTTATGGGAGATCCGAGAAACCCATTCTACCATTGGCCATGTGGCTCCGAAGCCAAGGCAAGGCACGCAAATCCATCATTGTCATTTTTTTCTGACTCAACAAACTTCCATCGACCCCAGTTTCCTACGCGCGGGGTTAGATCTACCTCATTGCAACTTACAGGGTTCTTTGTCAGATTCAGGTATTATTCTAACTGGCAGTATCATTAAGAACCTGGTGACCCTGGGCCGAGGCCTGTTTTTCATGCCCAGCAGCCTTTAGATAAGATCTGGTCAGAGCTTCGTAGACGTTTTGACTGAACCTCACTTTAAGCCATTACTATCTTCTTCTTGTCGATACCTTTGCCATAGCCTGAATTGCGCAATGAGTATCAAGTCGACCCCAAACTCCGGCAAAGACGCCAGAGTTGTAGGGCCAACAGGTACGCTGAGTACATCATGTTGCACCTTTGTCTAACCTGAATCCATTCTAGGCTCCTACGTCCGGGAGTTGATCCCCCCAAATGTTGGCACGGGGCCGCATCGCAAGAATGTCCAGGCTGTGACACTCACTGTTTGGACTGCAACAGCCTTCCTTGGCACAGCTCTCTTTTACCAACCATGGTTTAACATCGAGCCAAACTATAGGGCTGCAGCCCTCAGTCTTGTCTTCCCCGGCGCAGGATACATCGCCAGCGCCAATGCTTTGGGCTACATACTCCTCGTCCTTACTTGCGCCGCTACCCCGCCAGCCCTGTTCGCAGTAAGTAACACACATCCAACTATGCCCTGCCTGGTTTGCGTAAGCTAACCTAGATATCGAAAAGTGGTTCGGAGCCGGCGCCATTGTCTTCCCCATCCTCGTTTGGGGACTCTCTATCCTTGGCGCATACGTCGTTACATCTAATACCGTCTGGGAGTCGGCGGGCCTGTACGCCTTCGGTGGCCTTATGGCAGTGTTTTTGTATGCCAATCGATCTGCAAGTGCGGAACGGATTAAAGGTCAGAAGACACGCGAAGCCAGAAATGTCATCATCCCACAACAGCTTGCCCGGATGGACGAAGCTGCTGCTGGAGAATCAAAGCCAGAAGAGGGCGAGGAGCTTAACTTAGAAGCTCTCCGAAAGCTTCAGTTTCTCTTCGATCAGGCATTTCAGGACCTCGACGACTGGTCTGGCTTTACCGTTATCGACCAGTTCCAGACATCAGCTCTACGATACCAGATCTACCAGATGATGTACATCCTTGGCCTTTACCAGGCAATATATGCACCTAATGTCCATGGATACGTTTCAGAGGCCTTTCGAAGAGTAATTGAAAGGTCTCTAACCAAAAAGGTGCTCGAGTTCTGGAAGTGGGAGCGACTAGCTGGCAAGTTCTCGCTGGATTGGGACCCAGTTCAACACGACAACATCATGGTGACAGGATTTCTTCTTCATGGTGTCATGCTTTACACGGCAAACACTCGCGACTATCGATACACCCAGCCTGGAAGCCTCAACTTTCACATCACTGACAACCGGAGCTACAAGTATAGCGTTCATGATCTGCAAGAGTCTCTGGTTAGACAATGGTCATCCAGCCCCTACTTCCTCATCCCTTGCGAACCAAATTGGATCTACGTCATGTGTAATCTTCAAGGAATGACAGGCGCAGTTCTTTACGACCGTGTCTTTGGAACAAAGGCGACGCAGATGCTTCTCCCTTCGTTCGAGGAGTCACTCAACACCAACTTCACCGAGACAAGTGGTAGCGTTTTGACTATCCGCTCCGAGCTCACCGGCTTCGCTATTCCTGGTATTGCTGGTGTCGCTGGAGACTTAGCCGTCGTCATGATGGGCTCTGGGCCTCTACGCAACCTCTCGCGTCGACTTTGGGCCATCGTCCGAGAGGAAAATGTGGTTTTCGACGAAGAGACTAAAGAGCTTTCCATGACAGGCTTGGTAGGTGCCGACAATATCGATACTGGAAATTACACATCAAGCCCCAATGCTGTGTACTCACAAGTAGCTATTGGTGCGGCGGAGTATGGTGAGGAGGCACTGAAGTCCGCTGCGATCGAGAAGCTTGAGAAGGAATGGGGCCTCTTGACCACTTCAACGGGATCCAAGTCTTTTGATCTCACAAAATGCTCAACTCTCATGAACTATGCCGTGTTGACAGCAACTCTGCTTCGACCCGGAGCCTACAACCGTATGGTCCAAAAGGTTCGCGCGTTTAACTGCCCACCGACCAGAAGCTAACATTTCACTTGTAGGGACCATCAGAGACAGCCTTGAACGGCCCGATTCTCTCTGAAGTGCCATATCCCGGTGTCCTCGTCGCCAAGGCGCGATCTCATACATCCAAAGACTTGGAACTTGTTCTCTATCCCTCAGCAGACGACGGAGTCTTTAAGCTGGGCATTTCTCGTTTGGAACCTGGTGGACAGTACGAATGTCAGGGGGAGACCGTCACGGCTGATGAAGAGGGCAACTTGTCATTTTCTACTACTGTCAGTGGTCGAACAAGGTTACATATCCGGCCGTTATAAACGGCTTGTTTTTTTGCCTGGCTTAGGGTGGCCTTAAGGCGCTCCTTCGTTGGATTGTGAGCTCAACCTTAGATGGCACAAGTAAAAGCCAAGCCGTTGATGGATAAGGGCTCTTACTCGCCTTGCATCTCTGAGGAACGTTTTAACTAACGTATATTACACCACATGCCAAGCTGGTATTTATGTGAGCTCGATGAGGCTCCTAAAGCATCGAGCATGTTTGAATAACAAGTTCCCTATTTTGTGGCTGATGACTACTTAGGGGACACTCCCAGGTAACAAGCTCATAAAAGCATCACGGACCAAGGTGCAGGATCGAGATGCATTCAAGGTGTGGTTACACACTGGAAGCATTTCTTAGTCATACTTGCATGAATATAAACCCCTCACACGTCAGATTCATACACCGAATTTCTCAACTTCTTTCAAAGATTCACGATGACTTCAGTCCAAGACATTCTCGAAGGCGAGCAGTTGCTGGAGACTCTATGGCGAGAGCCTGGTAGAGCAGACTTACGATGCTTGGTCTGTCAAGTGCCCTTCACCGACGATGCTCTCATTCGCACGTTCCGCGTTGAGCCCCCGGGCAGCCATGACGCCGGTTATAGCACAGTGGTGCCCACTCACAAAGGCGATATCCTCTTCTTCGATCGACATATAAGTTGCGTCACAGAGCACAAAGTCAGGTTCTCGGCGGTATCTCATGTCTGGGACCCCAACATTTCTTATGTGCAACAACAACGACGGACGGTGCCGCAGACACCAGTGGCTGCAAGTAACGTCTTGGACATCTCAACCAAGATTTACTCAGGCATTGAAGAGGGCGAACTATGGCTTGACTACTTGAGCGTACCTCAATGGTCTGATACCCTGAAGAACAACGTTATTTGTATTATGCATAAACTCTTCACCATGGCCGAGACGACGATCATCTACTTTGCCGATGTAGACTCAGACGTGGTCAAACAGCTATACAAAAAGGAAAGGTCGCCAGAACGCCTTGATGCCGTCATATCCGTGTGCAACTCACAATACTTCAAACGTGTCTGGACTGCTATGGAGTTCATCAGAAGCGGGTGTGTCAGAATGATGACAAGCGATTGCACATACCTCGCCGATCTAGACGACCCTGCATTTCTAACTAGACTGTACCACGTTTGGAACGAGGAGGTTAGGCATTATGCTCAGGTCCAACATCTGGAAGGGAAAGTGAAAATGGGCAAGGAGGGCAAGAATGGAAAGAATCAAGTTCCATGGAGTCTTGGAGCACTGAAAGAGGCAAAGGCTTTGAAGAGAGTCAACTTTGCAATGGGTTCTACACTCCTATGCAAGAGGGGATGCCGAGACCAGATGGACTACCTGCATGCGCTGAGAGGCATAGTCCCCGTCAGCTCAGCTACTCCAATGAGTTCCGACTTTAAGACGGAATTCTACCAGGTGGCCTGGGAGTGCTTAAAGGCAGGGGATTTATCTCCATTGCTCATGACGCCATTCATGGAGATGGGAGATCCGAGAGGCCCTGGTCATTGGTCCGAGTTTGCCTTTACCGACGTCTTCACTTGGTCGTTAGCAGAGGAGAAGCATGCCCCGGCCCTCGAGGGAGAAGTTCGGTTCAACGACATCGGTCAGCTTCTTTCCCTCAATCTCCAAGAGATAGGTGTGGTGTCGGTAGTTCGGCAACCCAGAGATCTGACCAAGTTCGACCTCTTGCTCAACTTCTCATATGCGGCTATGACGGCTCTGGAATTCGATGGACCAGACGTCAAAGACTTTGTTGCTGCCATGGAAAGGACGCATGGGGCAATGCCATCGATCGTCATGAAAAACCTGGAGACCAGAAAAGAAGTACAGCGTCTCCAAAAAGCACTAACGAGAAACTTCAACAAACCTTCCCTGCCACGCTGGCCGATCCAAGGCGAAGACGACATAAGATGGCTCGCAGACGTCTTATCACTCTCACAGCTTCGACCTGGAGGCACACAGAGTGTCCTAGCCAAGAACAATAGTGAATTCGGCACCATGCACTGCGCACCGCACGACTACACGGTGGGCATCACCTGTATGGGATGCCACAGGATCTTTGCGCACAAAGTCGCCAGTTTCGTCCTGCCGACAGAGCTACGATTTGCACGGGCTTATCGTATTCCTCGCCTACGGTACCACTTCTCACATGAGAATGGAGTTGCTTTGCTTGTTCAGAAGGATAGGGTTGTTGGGCGCATGATGTGGGCTACGCCAGCTTGTTCGTGTACGAGGACAGATGTGGTGACACTGAGGATGCCCAAGTTGTTTTTACCAAGATCATTTTATAACAAATGAATTAATAATACATGTGAGTCGTCATACATGGTTTGTCGTCCTTGCATGGAATCAAGTCAAAAGACACCACCGATATACTATCTATCTTGCCAGTGCCTACTCAGCGGGATATGCGGGAGGGCTCGCAGTAACGTCTTGATACACCGGCGGTACTTCGTTATCCCAGCTTAGCCCAGACCCTGGATGCTCAGTCAGGGTGATATTGCGACGTAATTTCAAACAGCGAACAGTGCCTGTTTGCTCTGTCAGAAGCGGTTTGCTTGCAGATGCACTCTCCTTGTTGACAACTAACTCTATTTCGAGTAAGTGTCTTATCTCTATTCCATCAGACGTTCGAGTGTCGCATGCAAACTGGACTTTGTTGCCTTTGGTAACACTGTAGTCAAATTCAATGTCTGCTGTTCCTTCTATTCCATCATAGGTACAGCTCCAACCTCCATACAGGTCTTTGCTGGCTAGGATGCGAACCTCAGTGTGAGTTGACCCATGCTGGCTAGTCTGGGCAACAGTTTCAGGACGATGTGTGGGACATGCCGGTGATAATGTCGTAATGATCTCTCGAAAGGCCCATGTGAGCTTCCGGGGACGCCAGAAACTAATTGTTTCAGCTGTGCTATCATGATCCACCAAACCATCCAACTTCAGCGTGATATGGTTATGTTCGCCTGGATAAATCGTGGGTCTACAGCCAACACTAGCCTTGATCCTGGTCGGAGGGAATTCGACAACTGGGTGTACAGGAAAGGCCTCGGGGAGGGAGCGTTTAATAACAAGGATTTTCTTGAACTGTAAGGGAGACCACAGTGCTGACCCGGCGGTGCTTGTCTTTGCCACACGAACGACTGCCTCAAACTCGTAGTTCACGGTCAAGTTGGGCGAGTCCAGTGTTGTTGGCAAGTTGCCGGGGATAAGGGTAGAAAATGGAAACAGATGTCGCCCTTTCTGCAACATGATCGGGCGAGAGAGAAAATTCCAGGTCCCGATTTTGAAGCACTGATGTCGGCAATCAGGACATGAGTGATGATATGGTTTCGTGTGTAACAAATGTCGGTTCAAGGTAGCTACCAGTTGGTTTGCCAGGATTACATCGTCCTCAACAATAAGGGCCACTTGGCCAGACACAAGGGCTCCAGTACTTTCTTCTGCGTCGCCGTAAAAGATAGCTGGTGGGCTCTCGATGTCGCAATTGAGGGAAACGTAGGGATAGAGGGAGCCCTGCTCCAAAGAGAAGGGTAGATAACGCAACATAGACGACATAGAGCTACGCTGTGATCTGGTATATGTCTTGATTGTGAGCTGCTGACAATCATTTGTTTGGGGGGAGGGGGGTGAGTTTGGCTCTAGCGGAAGCTTACCTTTCCATGCCTTGACTGAGGACAAAGCCCCTTGATTTAGGTATCAGATGAGCTGAAGCAAAGAACGTTGCCTCTGAAGCGAGGGGGGATAAAGAATGAATAATGTTCTGTCTGGCGGGCATTCATCTTGGAGTTAACTGATATTAAGGGCGTGCTGGGTCCCGAACCTCGAAGCGAGATACCTAAGTTGGCTTTAAGTAGCGAGCTCTCATACAGAATCAATCAGTGGAGTTCTAGAGATTAATCCAGGTAACTAAGCTGCTTAGAATTATAACCGGGGCAATCTCTTGATGGTCCTAATAACCGTCATATTAATCCCTCGCCACGATTATTTAACTTCTAATGAAGGCGTAACCCTTTTCTCTAGTATGAACTTAAGTGAAATGGAAGCGACACCTTCCCTGTGATTACGCCCGCAGTGTTGACCCGAGACAAGTGGTGGAAAGCTTCCAGATTCTTTATCTGTTGCGGGCATCCGATTTCAAGCCGCTGGAGAATCTCGACGACAACAGCATAGAGAATTTCGGCATTCCCATCTTCTACTTTGACAGCAATTCCAAGGCCTCCCTTAGCCCCAAGACTTCGAGTCTGCTCACACTCTCGGACAGCAACCCCGTAGCAACCATCTGCTCCCAGTTTACCAACGAGGGCACCCTTATACTGGAGCATAAGTTCCGTGCAGAACCTGCCTTTGCCTGCAACCATTTCTGGGAACTGCCACATGCAGCGGTAAATATGCGCCAGATGCTGTCGACGCGCTGATGCTTGGGATTCAGCTACCCCAGATGCATCGTCCGCTGCACGCGCAAGAGCAGCATACGAGTAACTCAGGTCTCGCAGCGGAAGAGCAGGTGCAGGCAAGTTGCAGCCATCAATTCCCCATTTGATATCGTTCAAACCCAGCCCAGTTACCTCCTCAAAAACAGATTTGACATGAACCTGTATCGGATGGTCTTCTTTGTGGTAGTCTTTGGCAGTCTCCGGGTGTAACAACTTGGCACCAGCCAACATGCCGATGTGCTTGGCTGAGCAGTTGTTGCAGAGCGCACCGGGAACGAAGGCTCTCCTGATCCAATCATTGTTGACCTCGTCCGATAGAGCCGTATGGCCTCCGCAGCGAAGATCTTCCTCGAGAGCGTTGACCTTGGCGAGCATTTCGGAGCCGCGAGCGATATGACTTTGCTCGCTGCTGTGGGAAGAGCACATCAGAGCAACATCAGCATCGCTGAATCCAAACTTGTCAAATCCCTTGGTTTCGAGGAGAGCCAGAATCTGCACCGGTTTTGCGGCCGACCGAGCAAGTGTTATGCGAGACGGGTTTCCTACTCCATATAGGAGCTTTCCGCTTGAGTCCGTCACGGCAACGTGGATTTGGTGAGTGTTCTCCACGATGCCTCCCCGATCCGAGATGGCGCAATGCTGGCATTGGGTGTTTTGGACCATGGTGATGTTTGCAAAGAAGAAGGATATGAGTGTGGTGACGATGCCAACTAAGGTGCCAGCGTGTTTGTAAAGACTGGTTAGCCATTGTCGAACTCAAATTCCCAACTTTGTGGAAAACAAGATAGTTAATAATCTCACTACATCAGAGCCTTGGAGTCGCAGAATGACTGCACTTTCTCGGACCGGAAGGGTCCACCGTGAGAGCAATGGTGCGGATCGACGCTCAAGAGAGAAGACAGGACGTAGAGAATTTTCAGAAAAGAAATATCTCCGGCGCTATAGCGACGCATGCATACGCAAGTGGAATCATTGAACAACCGGGCCTTAGTATCAAGAAGGTCTCAAAGGGTCACATGCGTCAGACCCAACCGGGGGCTAAACCTATCGTCACCTCGCCCGATATTACCGAATTTGGTACAATAACAGCGAGCTGGAGGCTAGCACTAGCCCCCACTTGGTCCACAGCACAAACTGTCTCGCATGACCATGTATGACTCTCACGGAGGAAGAAGAAACAATCCCCCTACCGTTTTGTCATACATCGTTCCATTCCCTGAGAAACATCATCTCCAATGTGGTGTAACCGATTAACAAGCAGCTCCACTCATGGCTCCGCGGAGACATGTGTTCGAGTTAGAATAGGTCTCTAGAAAGACTGGCCGCTCCTTAGCTGTATTTAAATGACCATCGTTGATCTCCTAACAAGTTTTATGAAAATCATCATTATCTCTTTCCCTTCACAAAGTCATCATGATTATCCCTTCGGTTCACGCAGAAACTCGCATCCCTGTCCTTCGACAACTCATTCGGGACAACGCACTCGGTGTTCTCACCACTGCGATCCCCTCAGAAACGTATCCCCAGATCCAATCTAGCCACATCCCGTTCATTCTGGATGTCGAAGATGAAGAGAGCGAGACCGAGCTGGGGGTTCTAAGGGGCCACATGGCCAGGCAAAACCCCCAGGCAAAGGCCATGATTGAAGCCTTGGCTGAGTCGACAACCAACGTTCTAAGTCAAGAAGTGCTCGTCTTGTTCACCGCAGCACCCCATCACTACGTCACGCCGAAATTCTACACTGAGACGAAACCCACAACCGCCAAGGTAGTGCCCACGTGGAACTACGCCGCCGTCCAAGCATACGGGCAAATCACGGTTTATCACGATAGCAAATGTGACATTGCCTCTGGGTTCCTGTCCAAGCAAATCGACGACCTTTCCCAACACACCGAGAAGTCAATCATGGACTACACTGGTAAAGGAGATCGACCAGGACCATGGAAGGTGTCGGATGCCCCTGACCGCTACATTGAGTTGCTGAAGAAGAATATCATCGGGATAGAGATTCGCCTTCACCGGCTCGAGGGGAAATTCAAGATGAGTCAGGAGATGCGAAAGGGCGACCGGGAAGGCGTTGTGGCTGGTTTCCAAAGGATGGGTTCGGATGTGGGACGATGCATGGCGGGTATGGTTCAAGAACGTAGTGATTTAAAGGAGGCGAAGAATAGTTAAGGCAAATTTTCTGGTTGATGGTCAATAGAGGAAAGCATTGTTGACGATAGTTACCGTTACGCTTGCCCCTTCAGCAAGAGGGCCAGAGGAAAACGCGTACCATGAACATGTTAGCATGTATAGTTTTTATAATATTTTAAGAAAAGACATGTGATCTTCTCTATTAGTTATCTAGACTTTAATTATGCTAAAAGGTATATTTCTAATATATTATAGTATTATATCTTAATACTAACATAATAGCCTTTTTTAGCTTTTATCGAGGCAGGTCTTAGGGTGATGGCGAGCTACTATTTAACCAAGAAAGACTTTTTCTCATTTTAGGGGATTATTTAAAAACAAACAATCTGCTCATCTATCCAGCCGCCAACTTGCAGTACATGCTTGACTGCCGTTTCCATCGCAGGGGGGCCGCACAGAAGGACAAGGTCCGCAACATCTGGCTTGGGTCGCTCAATCTCTGCTTCCAACAATTCCCGACCAAGTCGACCCCTTTGACCAGACCACGAGGCACTGGGACTGCTCAGTGTATGAACGACGCTAATCCTTCGTCCTTCCAATGCACCCATAGACTCGAGCTCATCTCTGCATAAAATATCATCTTCGTGACGATTACCGTACAGCAGGAGACACTCAGTAGAGTCTTCGGCATCTTTTGCTATGGCTCTAAGCACTTGTAGCATCGGAGTCAAGCCAGAGCCAGCCGAGACCAAGACAAATCGGTTGACCTGCCGTGTCTTGCCAAAAACGTGACACTTCCCCTTACCCAGGTATTCAAAGCTGCCAACGGGGCCTTTAAGCTCCAGTGTAGCTCCAATAGGCAAATGATCGAGCGTCGTTGTCATTTTTCCGCCCACCCTAGTTTCTGTCTTTGGGTAGATTTTGATCAATAGGTCAACCTCACCGACAACATCCCTGGCCGCAATTGGTGTGTAAGCCCGGACTATGTTGTTCCCAGAAACTGGGTCTCTCGCCCGCAGCAGAACATGTTTTCCGACAGGCAAGCCAAGTTCTTCGTAATGATGCCACTTGAGAGTGAGGAGAGTGGTGTTGTGTGAAAGTTGACGCTTCTTTAGGACCGTAACCTGTTGCCAGATGTCGGGCCGAAGGAACGAACGGCGCTGGCTTTGGTCGGTGACTAACTCTTTTCCCGGTCTCGGAGCCAGGTTCAGTGATCCAATGTGATAAGCAGGAAGCCATTCCTGAGCTTCATCGCTGTCTAGACCTTGTCATTAGCTGAGGTAGTGTCATTCAAGGGGCTAACTATACGTAGATCAAAAAAGTCTTCTGTGACATCGGTTCCAGCTGCCTCAAGCAGAATGTCTTCACCACCAGGATGTTCACTTAGGAAGGTTGAGATGTCGTAAACTTGCCCGGAAATAGCGACCCAAACGCCTGATTCGAGAGAGTTGTGAAGTGCTAACTCATCCAGTGCAATGATTCTGTTGGCACCCCGTGCCTTTTCAAGCTGATCAACTTCCTCCATAGTTGGCTGATGAAGGGTGGTTTCTATCTCGATATGTCCAACCCGAAATCATAGCGTGCCGCATCATGTATTATACCACGCCCTAAGACAATGCGCGATGCCATGACTCAACCCATAGTTACGTGGTTGTCAAACCTGAGCGCTTTCCGTCGTCCGTAATACCCGAACCTCAACGTGGAACCAATCCATACGTCTCGGAAATACTTCCCATTACTTCCTATCTAGTCATGATTCCATGATCGGGTCAGGGACCAAGTGGAGATGGACCACCTTCGCTTCTGCAGAGTTCATTTGCCCCCAACCGACAGAGTCTAGCTTTGACGCTTGATTTGGAATCAAATATGAAACAGGTAAAGCTAACAACATATGATTCCAGCAGGGCGTGCCCGAATATGCAACTGGTGAAGTGGCTTGAAGAGGGCAGTGGGGAACGACGCCTTCCAAAGACAAGATCCAGGTGGCTACACAGCCCAAAGCTGTACCGTACAAACAACGATATATCTGAGCCTGGCGGGCTCTCACTTCAACTCTAGTCATTTGAACTCTTAGTAATAATGCAATGTCAGGAAATCCAAGGACCGACAACAAAAAGAACCTGCTCTCATGATGATATGATATCTAACTTCCTTTTTACTGTTACGTCACTCAGCCTCGCTAATAAGTCAAACAGTCATTGCCCCACCACCCTGTATTTCTGATGCTAACCGAATTCGGCATCTATCAGCGAGGTTCGCGCCCCCGCTGTGTAGATTTATGTCTGGTCTTGCGCAGCGAGAGAGCGAGGTCAAGCAACCCACATGATTTCCTCCTGGGAAACTTCTCGCGGCTCGCTTCCCCTTTACTCCTCCTTCCAAGCTCATGGAAATTCAACGCGTATGGCTCTTTTCTCATTGGGAGTCATGTGTCACTGATATGGCGCTAGCTCTTCATCTACCCCATCAAATCCCTTCTACCAATCGAAGTTAAATTTGCTGAGGTGACGAGAGAAGGCTTCCGCTTTGACCGGCAGTATGTCCTCATCAAAGAGCCCGACCATGACTCAACCCGTCTTGTTGAACACCTCACCATCAAGAAAACGTTTGCATTAGCCCTGTTCCAACCTTCGATACATGATGACTGGTCAAACTTGACCATCCGCCATACGAGAGCTCAGCCAGAATCTTCCATCACAATTCCCCTTACCCCGTCTCCCCTGTGCTGTTTCCAATCAAAATCCTATGTAGTCAGCATTTGCGGTACGACTGCTACTGGGATTGACATGGGCGAGGTGCCAGCCTCGTTCTTTAGCGAGCATCTAGGTCAACCTGTCCGTCTTCTGTTCATTGGCGGCGAAGGTAGTAGGGCGGTTCTAGGCTCTGATAACCTCCAATCTGGGGTTGCTCATCCGGGACAAAGAGTTCGATTCGCTGATGCGGCTCCGTTTCTCTTGACTACATCATCGTCTGAGAACGAGGCGAGATCAAGGCTACCGCCTAATTGCCAAGCAGAAGACATCATCCTCCGGCTCCGTCCCAACATTCACATTGCCGTCGGCCAAGACATTCCCCCTTTTGACGAGGATATGTGGCAGGAGCTTACGGTTATGTCTGGATGCAGCGAAACACCAACCGCGCTGATATACTGTATTTCGCAGGCCACCCGCTGCCTCAGCCTCAACGCAGACTTGGAGACGGGCGGAGTGGTACATAGACAGCGTCAGTTGTTTGGGTTACTTGCTCGAGACCGGCGAGTCGTGCCAACATCTCCTAGTAAGCAACATGCACTTACGGAGATGCGTTACCAAGTTTCTTACAGGAATTAGATAGGCCAGTTTTTGGCCGGTACGCCTACGTGACACCTATAGGGGGGACATTAAGAGTTAAAGACAAGGTTATGATATCAAAGAGAAGTTGATAATTAAATAGACTACGACCCGCCGCCTTCATCATAAAATAGTTAGATAAATGGTGCCCTTCGTTTTCTCAACATAATCTTCTGGCCATCCTCTTGCTCTCTATCATGTTAGTTCGTTCGCCAGGCAATAATATTCTTGACTCATCGAAGACCCTACGAGTCTAGCAATGAGAAAATGTAAGGGTCACCAAATCCACCTCCTTCGGGACTTGGTAGGGCCAAAAAGGTAACCAGTCACAGCAGCGTGGACCAAGGTGCATACCTCCGCCATTACTCAATCGTTATACCTCATCCGGTTGTGATTACGCAGAACGGACCATTCGAAATGTGCTGCCTGAGGAGTCAAGGCTCCCCCGCACACCCGCTTAGACTAACCATTCCTGCCACCAGTCGCCGAATCGTTCCTTAACCTCATGTTCCATCAGCTTCGCCCTCTCTTTCTGCTTCTGGAAGCGCGACGCGAGTCGGACAATCTCGGTTGTCCAACAACAATGCCTCCCTTGGATATTGCCCAGTCTTCTTGTGGCAGATGTCGGAAACGTCGAGTGAAGGTGAGCGAGGCTATGACTCACCCCCAACGCACGCTTATCTTTGGTGACCCAGTGTGACAGGCGCAAGCCGGGATGCCAGCGATGTGAGAAGTACTCCCAGCCATGCCCTGGATACGAAAAAGAGAGGCTATTCCGGGACGAGGGACCCAGCCTTCACAGGAAGTTTGCTTCAACGAGAACTTCTAAGCCCCATTCCGACGCCACCGGCACCTCCACACCGGCATCCCAAGGCCCGGTCATCTTCACAGATCCAAGAGGCCCGTCGGCGAGCAACGTCGGCGCAGGCATCAACTCATCAACCTCCACGACTACCCCCGAAGAACCCATCTTCGATGACTCTAGATTCTTCGATCTGGACCCTGCTGTATACTATGACTTGGAGAGTGATATCTGTGATGCCAGTGCTCAGTTGCCTCAACCAACACCTGGGCACACGGATGAAAGAGACCATGAGTTGCGGCAGGATATCCTCCCTTATAACCAGTCCGCAATACCTATCGAAACCCAGTGCAGCTCTTCATCCAATTTGCATGAGCAGAACCGCAAGCAAGACACCCTCCACGCACTCCTTATTAGGCGGTTCGTTGAGTTCATCAGTCCATGGTTGGATGTGTTTGATAAGGACAAGTACTTTGGGTATATAGTTCCCATTCGTGCGCGTCGAAGTAGGCTGTTAAGAGACAGCGTTGCTGCCGCGGCAGCCAAGCAACTTGGGAACATTGGACAGAACTCGAGTAATGCCACAAGATTCGCTTCCGATGCCGACATATTGGTAGATTGGTCGTTTGAGGCCGCAAGCTTCTACAACAAGGCAATTCGCTCCATGATAACTGGTTTGCAGTCAATAAGTGAGTTCACCTAGACATGCCACTCCAAGAAGGTACCGTGGCCTTAACTGATAGGATCCTCAGCACGTCCAATACCTTCAGAAACACCACCCACAGCAGGTTTATTGAAGGGAGAGGACCTCGGAGATTTATTAGCTGCAATGCCAATCTTGCTTGTCTACGAACTGCTAGACAATCATCACCTCAGCATAGTCCAGTGAGTCTTCTAGAAGGTCATTTCGTCTCTGGGCTAAAATAATAATTACTCAGACATCTTGACGGCGCTCATCACCTCCTCGGCATCATTCTGGGGCAGCACCAAGACACTGGAGCCCAAAATCAAACTATTAACCACACCTTCTTCGACGCAAATCTTGAAGATGCCTGGAAAGCGGCGTTCTGGAACTTTGCTACCTTTGACTACTTCACATCGTACGCAAATTGCAGCAAAACAAGATTTGGATCTGCAAGCACCCAGGTTTGGCAGGCTTCGGGTCTTTCTCTTACACAGGCGGCCGGGCGCCTTGTTCCAGTCCCATTGGCGCGCCGCCCTGGACTGGCCCCGTCTAAGATGACAGACACTGTGGCTTGTAGAACCTTGCTATGGGTTGTGCTCAAGATTATCGACTTCATCGCGTCTGTTGATCAACTTCCAGCTAGACTACAAGCCAGTCGGTTGTCAAATGAGCACAATATGTCCTCGTCTACTCCGAATGAGAGTCCTGTTGACTGGGAAAACGTTGATAGATATCTCACTGACTGGTACTCCAACTTACCAGACAGCTTCGAGCCTTGCTTCAGGATTCCACCGGAGCAAGAAGCATATCTCCAAACTGCTGACCCCAGCGGTTCAGTCGAGAGCAACAACCTCAGAACACCAATGCAAGGACTCTTCTTTGCAAACCCCATGGGGGCGGCCTGCATTTCTTTATATCACTTTTCTCGGGTCCTGAATTTGCTACACAGCCCACTTACTGATCAAAATATTGCATCCTCAACCGGCCCGGGGCGGCTTCAGGCTCATCGCCAATTTTCGCAACAGGTTGGCCATCATGCATCTGAGATTTACGCTGCTGCGATTGGAAAGCCCCATTCTTCGGTTCAGATGCATCTGGTCCTTCCACTAAGCTTGGCAGGTTTGTGCCTTGATTCACAAGGCCAAAAGACCGTCCTAAAAGAGATATTACTAGAGCTGCAGAATGAGACTGGGATCTTGACGGCATGGGCGATAGAGAAGTTCTAAAGACTTTGGGTAGAACGAATATTTAATGCAAAGGATAATACGAGCGACTAAGCTAGATACTTCTACGAATGTCTCTGTCAAAATTTAAAGGGGTGGTGAGATTTAGAAGCATTTTGTCGAATGCATTAAGTGACTTAGGCTGTGATATGATCATGTCCAGAGGCTAGACAACGAGTTTGTGGATCAAACAAAGCGCAATCATCAGGCATGTTGGTTCATTATGGGAGAGGTCCCCTGAGATTGGACGTCCAGTCATTGGGTCCCATTAAGCGCCGCCTCCAAGCCACAACAACCTGTACCCCCAATCAGACAATTAAGAAACGCACCTCACAGTGTCACAGTGGGTAGTAAAGTAAAGATGCCTCTGGTTGGTCACTTTAAAAATCAGGCTCTGGAAGCGCGAGGGACCTGATCATGATCTGATGAATTGCTTGCTGCAACTGGGCAGACTCAGATGAAACGCTTGAGTATATGTCTTTCCTTGCGGCTTTACATCTTAATCCCATACCAGCGGATCTGGAATCATATTCAAAAAACTTGACGGGCTATAAACGTTGCGTGAAGTTGACGGTATAGTGATAATGATGCCAGGGGACTCCTCTTGTTACGCGAGCCTCAGGTATCCATGCAGACAGACCCTGTACTGATAAGCGCCGAGGTTGATCAGCCGCAGGTCCTAACGATATGACTTAAAGATTCAAGGAGACCAGGCTGGCGCTCTCAACATGGTGAATTATTTCTCCCTTTCTCACTCTCTTTCCCGGGCTGAATCACCTCTATAATCTCAAGTCTGCCCGTTATGGCCGAAGTGCTGGGCTTGGTCTCCAGCTGCCTTACAATCATTGAATTATCGGCCAAGATTGTCGGGTGGTGTGTCGAGTACTCGTCCGCCGTCCGAAATGCCTCGGTGGATATCCAACGCCTGCAGAGGCAAGTTGAGGCGCTGCGGATCATAGTTCAAGGCCACCGGGAGCTCCTCGAGGGACGAAATGGCGCCAAGCTCTCCGTTTCCACCGACGTCCGCCAGGCCATCGATACCTGTTGTGGGCATCTTTTCCAGGTTCACGAAAAGCTGAAGCCGAAAAAAAGAAATTCGGCTAGGAACCTGCTAGGAATTCGAGCCCTTGCATGGCCTTTCAGTAGCTCAGAGGTGCTCAAATTGATCAAGGATATCCAATCATGGATGGATATCATGGATGCAGGTCTGCAAATTGATCAGTGGTATATTGCGCCCCTGATGTTCTCATGCATACTATAGTGCCACCCTAACGTCTTTCCAGTGCCATAATTCTCGATACCAATCAACAGATTGTCCTTTCTAAGCTCCCAACTGCCACAGGAGCATCATACAACTCACACCAGAACGAACACTCTCCAAAATGTCACCCAGAAACCAGACTGGACCTTCTCTCCCAAATATCCCAATGGGCCCAAGATTCCCAGACAAAACCACTTTACTGGCTGAATGGTATGGCGGGGACCGGGAAATCGACTATTTCGCGGACCTTGGCCGAGTCTTTTGCTTCCAAGGGAACTCTCGGTGCCAGCTTTTTCTTCAGGAGAGGTGAGCATGATCGCTCAACCTCTGCACTACTATTCTCGACAATTGCGTATCAACTTGCCTATGCATATCCCGCCGCCTTGCCTCATATCATTCAAGCCATTGAGGCCGAGCCATCCATCTCGCAAAAACCTCTCAAGGAGCAATTTCAAAGACTTATTGTTGGCCCCCTGTCTCGCATCCAACCACAGGCACGGAACCTCATTCTTATCATCGATGCCTTGGATGAGTGTGACTCAGATCAGGATATCAGGATCATCTTATCTGCGTTTACCCAGGCAAACAACTTGAACTCGGCTAAACTCAAGGTTCTCATCACCAGTAGACCAGAGCTGCCTATCCGGCTTGGGTTCTCGGGTTACGAGGGTGTCTACGACACTTTGATCCTGCATGAAGTTCCTCCGCTTCACGTGGAGTCCGATCTCTTCATATATCTGATGCATGAAGTCAAGCTCATCCGGGATTCATTCAACCGAACTGTCCCTATTCATCGACACCTGTCACTGGATTGGCCAAACCCGCTGCAGATTGCGATTCTTGCTCGAAGTGCCTCTCCACTGTTCATCATTGCAGCCACCATGATGCGCATCATCGGAGATCGTCTTTTGGGCAGCCCAGACGACCAACTCGCAAGAATCTTGCAAGATCTCACTATCCGTAACGACATTGGTGGCAATATCAGCGCGACATACATGTCTGCACTGAGCCCTCTCATTGCTCGCCGCTCTAGCCGAGACAAAGATCACATCCTCCAGCAATTCCGTGCCATCATTGGGCCCTTGATCCTTCTACAGACTCCTCTCTCGATAGAGTGTCTCGGTCTCCTGTTAAACATCCCCCACAAGCTTATCGACCAAATGCTTGACTCACTACATTCCGTGCTAAGCGTCCCTAACACGCCCTACGGCGTTGTGCGGCTCTTTCACTTGTCCTTTCGCGACTTTCTGCTGAACGCTGAGGACCCAGGTAGCGCTGATTTCCAAATCAATGAGGCTGAAACCCACAAAGAACTGGCATTCCAATGTCTAGATCTTCTGACGACACGGACTCCCTTGAAGAAGAACATTTGTAATTTTCAGTGGCCCGGGACGTCCTGTTGCGGCATCAGCACCGAGTTCAAGACGCAGTGTCTGGCAGCGGAAGTCCAGTATGCGTGTCTCTATTGGGTCCATCATCTGAAGAACAGCCAGGTTCAAATCCGTGATGGCGACAGGGTACACGAGTTCCTTAGGATGCATTTCCTCCACTGGCTAGAGGCACTCGGTATTCTCGGCCGAGTTTCTGAAACAATTACTCAGATCTCCATGCTGCAAAGTCTGGCCCAGGTATGTCCAAATAGCAATCGCACTAATCTTGAATGTCACTGATCCATCATAGTTTGAATCAGCATCAGAACTGCTCTCCTTCCTCGAGGACGCAAGGCGTTTTGTCTTGGCTTACAGACACATTGCCGCTCAGGCACCATTACAGCTCTATTCGTCGGCGCTGATCTTCAGTCCAGTGAATAGCGTCATTCGGCAAACCTTTACAAAGGACATGCCGCCATACATTACTCTCTTGCCCAAGGTGGACGACGATTGGTCTTCTGCTTTGATGGCGCTTGAAGGTCACCGAAACATGGTCTTTGATGCCGTCTTCTCACCCGACTCACGACTTCTGGCATCTGCCTCGGACGACGCAACGGTACGGATCTGGGAAGTCTCCACGGGGGAACATCTTCAAACGCTTGAAGGACATGACAGTAGCGTTTACTCGGTCGCCTTCTCCCATGATTCCAAGTTCCTAGCATCTGCATCGAAAGATTGTACGGTCAGGCTTTGGTCAGTACAAACCGGTGATCAGCTCCAAACATTTACTGGTCATAATAACACTGTTCGCACCGTTGTCTTTTCTCCTGACTCAAGGGCTCTTATTTCCGGATCAGATGATGCTTATGTACGAGTCTGGTCGGTTGTAACCGCCAAGGCCATTTATACCCTCGAAGGCCATCATTCGTCGGTTGAAGTGTGTGTTTGCTCACCCAATGGAAGCCTTGTTGCCTCAGGGTCTATGGATGACTATGTCCGGGTTTGGTCAATCCGCAACGGTCAACATATTCGAAACCTGGGTAATCACGAGAGGGGAGTTACGTCGGTGGCTTTTTCATCAGACTCATGCCGAATTGCGTCGACATCTCGGAATGGAGTAGTTCGGATCTGGTCAGTAGAAGCAGGCTGTTGTCTACAAGTCTTCAATGAGCAACAGGGCCACATCTCGTCAGCTACCTGGTCGCTGGACCTCAAAATGACGGCCATGACGTCGAGCAGAGACATCCACTTCCGTCAATTCTCACCAACCGAGCAAATGTGGAGTATAAACGCCCACGCCGCCACCTCAGTAAACTTCTCCCCCGACTCGAGGCTGATAGCGTCCGGTTCATTCGACGGCTGCGTGCGGATCTGGTCTACAGCTCTACGGGCTTCCACAGGTGTTTCGGAAGATCAAATACTATCAGTGGACTTTGCACTAAGCTCGAACCTCATCGCAGCAAGATCATCCAAGGGGATCAGTCTTTGGTCTGCTGATACAGGAGATCGCCTACCACTACTTGAAGGGTGTATCGATTGGGGGAAAATGACAGAATTCTCCCCTGACGCGACACTCTTGGCTGCGGCGTCAGCAGATGGTCTCGTCCGAATCTGGTCGACAGAGACAGGGAAATGTCTTTACACGCTAGTCAGCGCCAGCAACCACCCTCGTTCTCTTGCTTTTTCAGCCGATTCAAGCCGTCTGGTCATTATGCACAAGAATGGAATAATCGAGGGTTGGAAATGGCACAAGGGAACCTACGAGCGTATCTTCCTCCGGTGCTATGATCTGCCCAAATTCCGCAGCCTGGCCGTGGGACCTGGTATGGAATTCCTGGCCTTGACAGTTGAAAAGGGAGTACTCGTATGGGAAGTCGGTGATTATGACTATCTTCTACGAGCCAACGGCTTTGCTCGCTTCATTGCCTTTTCACAGGACTCAGAGCTGGTTGCATCGGTCCATGGAACTAGTGGATACATCAACGTTTGGTCTGTTCGTACACGTCAACGTTTGAAACAAATCCCATTACCGTGTGACATATACAACCTCTCATTCAGCCCTGACAATACCACTATCTACACGACAAGTGGCCCATTTTCGTTGAGCGAAACTACACGCGTCGCAAGTGGCTCGATCCCCTCGAGCGAGTCGACGCAATCTGACAACGACACTCCGACCCATTGTTCATCGCGGAGTCTATCATTGGTGCCAACTGGAGTAGCAGAAACGAACGGCAAGTTCAGTCTCAGTGAGGACAGGTCTTGGATTCAGTATTCAGGACAGAACCTCCTGTGGCTTCCCTCCGAGTCTAGACCTCGTGACGGGTATTTTGGGGAATTGTTTTGCGTCATTGGGGAATCTACTCTTGTGTTAGGCTGCTCTATAAAGGATATCATGGTTATCAAATTTTCAGATCAGTTGCTATAATTTGGGGCATGGGCATGGCCAGTTGAGTAGCAGGTGGGAGACACCAGTGGTGCTGACCATGTCAACGGGCTCGAAATCCAAATACATCGTCACGGTAGGAGTTAGAGGAGTCAAGGGCAAAAGATGCTTCTGGCAAGTAGTGCCTAATAGGAAAATGAATCGCCAACTATGCCTGTTTTGTTGAAGAGAAAAGTGATCGGGTCATGGTGCCTCATGGCCGAAGTGATAGATAAAATACACTATTCCCTAATAAATAATATTCTTAAAGCTTGGGAGTAAGATAATGGCTTCCACTTGAAACGTTATATAAATACGTATCTATTAAGATTTCTTTTCATATGTTTCCATTCTTATATAAATCCCCGCCTATGCCTTAACACGCCATTTTTTGTCAGACATCCGTAACTCAGACGTCCTCCTCACAGGTGACTGCCTAGGATATAATGAGTAAACTACACGAGTATAGGTTCCATGTATTCATTCTCTTATTAATTATTACTGGCTCTAGCTTGCCTGTCTGACATACGTTTAGGAGACGAGGCTGAGGATCGGGAAGTCGGGTTGCATGTCTCTAGACATCAAACAGCTCAAGTCGGGCATGGGCCAAACAGGGCCCTGTTCTTGAACATGTGTTTTCCCTTTGAGTAATTATAATTGACGTTATCAACTCGCCAATCTCCACTATCCGATGCAAAGTTCGTATCTTGATCTCAAAGTTCCACAGTCTTCCCGACTCTTCCGAAGTTCCCGCTGAGCCCTGCTATCTTCGACGTCATTATGCCTCTCAAGGTCTTGCTTTGCCTTTTCGTCGGGAAATTCCTCAGTCAGAAACTCAATCGATGATGAAAGAATGCAAAATACCCTTATGGCCATGATGTAATTGTCGCGCCATGGTAGATAGCCGAGGTAATTGATATGTACATATAAGAGTTTCCGCTGGAACCTTTGCCAAGATTGGTATCATCAAGTAATCATCTCTACCTACGTTTCAACCCTTCACAATGGCTCCTGTTCCAAGCTCTGATGTTCTGGAGTACGAAAAGTCCATCTTTGACGCTGGACTGCACTTTGCTCGACCCTCATTCACCTTTCAATCATCAGAATGGGAGCCTATGGCTAAGAATGTCCTCTCGGCAACGTCTTGGGGCTACATCCACGGCAACTGCGGCGCTGGTTCAACATATCGGAACAATCTCACCTCCTTCTCACGCTGGTCAATTGTGCCTAGACGCCTGGTGCCCAGCCGAAAGGATGATGCTGGCAACGAGAGGTTTTCGGACACGACGACTACGGTTCTCGGCCAAACTCTTCCTTTCCCAGTTGCTATTGCCCCAATTGGTGTGCAGAAGATCTTCAATCCTGAAGGTGAGGCTGCTACTGCCCGAGCCACTGCCTCACTCGGTATCCCGTACATCTTAAGCACGGCATCAAGCACAAGCATCGAGGATGTGGCAGCTGCAAACGGTCCTGGTTCTCCTCGATGGTACCAACTCTACTGGCCAAGCCGCGAACACGACGACATCACAATCTCCCTCTTGAAACGAGCAAAGGTAGCCGGTTACACGGCCCTCTTTGTCACGCTCGATACTTATGTCCTTGGATGGCGCCCCAGTGACCTCGACAATGGATACAACCCATTTATCCACCCAGATCATATTGGTGTCGAAATCGGGTTGACAGATCCCATCTTCCAAAAGCAGTTCAAAGAAAAACATGGCTACGACATTTCGAGTGCCCCCAGCGGCGTGTACCAGTCAACCCAGGGTGGAACAACCGGAGCTAGCCTTGGTCCAGCGGCGCGCGAGTGGGCCAAGATTGTGTTTCCCGGACACTCCCACTCCTGGGAGGACGTTGAGTTCCTAAAGAAACACTGGGACGGACCTATCGTCCTCAAGGGCATTCAGAGTGTGCAAGATGCCAAGAAATGCGTTGAAGTGGGTGTCCAAGGAATCGTTGTGAGCAACCATGGTGGAAGACAACAGGACGGTGGGGCCAGTAGCTTGGGAATGCTGCCAAAGATTGTTGATGCTGTTGGAGACAAGATCGATGTCATCTTTGACAGTGGTATCAGATGTGGTGCTGATATCATTAAGGCAATTGCTCTAGGGGCAAAGTGTGTCCTTATCGGTCGACCATATGCGTATGGGTTGGCGCTTGGAGGAGAAGAGGGAGTGAGGCATGTGCTTCGAGCCATGTGCGGTGATCTAACGATGAACATGCACCTTGCAGGTCTCCGTGATATCCATGAAGTCACTAGGGATATCTTAGTAAAGGAGTCTGAACTTGTCTAAGAGTTGAATTGTTCAAGTTTGATTCAATCTATTCATAGTGAGGCGATATAATCCAAGCCTACTATTCTGTTCCAATTACAAATTCAATATCAAGTTCGCTATGCTCTATGCTTTTCATCCATCATTCCTCTTCACCAAGATCTCTTCGCCACACCTTGACAGGCATCTCTCCCAAAATGTGATTCATGGTCTCCTCCCGCTTGAGCTCAAAGCCTGCAGGCAGAGCAAACTCGTACCTGTGAACAATAGAGGCAAGACAAACAGCCTGCTCAAGGTAAGAGATGTTGCGCCCAATGCAACCTCTGGCACCAGCTGAGAAGGTGATGAAGCAAGACTGGAGCTCCTTGCCCTTTTCGCCGAGGAATCTTTCTGGGAGGTACTTTTCGGCTTCTGGGTAGACGCTCTCGTCGCGGTGTGCCACGAGAGCTGAAATGCCGACAGTGGTGTTGCCTGGGATGTATTGACCCATGATGGTTGTACCTTCAGGAGGAGTCTTGCGGCCAAGGCTCTGAGGGGTAGGAGGCCAAAGTCGAAGGGACTCATCAAGACAGGCTCGAAGGTAAGGAAGATGCTTCACCTTGTCGTAAGGGGCAACCATCTCATCAGGCTCCAAGACCGAGTCAAGCTCATTTCGCAGGGTCTCCATCTTGTCAGGGTTAAGAAGCAGCTGGTAGAGGACGTTGGCAAGGGCAATGGCAGTAGTGACACTTCCGGCGTTCATCATGATGTTGATTTCGGCGACAACCTCGCCCCATTCAAGGTTGTGAGGGTTACCGCTCTTATCCTCCATAAGGGCTTGGAAGAAGTCATCAAGTTTCTCACCAGCGTTGTACCGTTGTAGTCGAAGGTTCGCACGGCGAAGGACAATAGCATCCCAGCCTCGGCTCGATTCGGACATGCGTCTGTAGTAAGGAATGATGTTGGAAATCTTATCAAGGAGCTTGTAGTTATCGTAGCTCCAGAGAAGGAGAGATTGCTTTCGGGCAGTAGGATAGAGGCATTCTCGGAGGTTGGCTTCGAAAACGGTACCGTTCTTCTCCTGTGCATCAACTCGATCGTGACCTCGGTCGAGAAGTCCGAGTTTCTCGGAGAGACCAATATCGGCAATAGCGTCGAGAGAGAAGAAGTTGGACCAAGCACGGAAGTCGACATTGACATCCTGAGGGTTGGGATACTTGACACCCTTGGCCAGAGGAGCCGTGCAGCACTTTTCAAAGTGGTTCATCATCCTTTGCACCTTGTCGGCGACCTTGTATTCCCATTCCTCGAGGTTCTTGAGGGCATAAGCGGACGAGAGAACCTTTCGCTTTCGGGCGTGATCGGGCTTATCGACGACATCGGCCAAGTGGAAATGGGTTCCGGCCGTGAGCACGTACGATTCGTCCTTGGTGCAAGGGGTACCGTGGCCGTAGATGCCTTTGATGGCCTTGACACTGCCAAAGGACAAAGTGTTTGGGCCAGTTCGAAGGATCGGCTCCTCTTTGTGCAACTTGGCCATCGCAGAAGATCGGGCGCCTCCGTGAGCGAGGATCATGAAGGGGAGGTTGGACATGCCCGAGAAGGTGGACATGTTCGGGAATCGCCGAAGACCTGGGCGTGGTAAGTAAGTATCAGGATGACACGGAAAGAAAAGAAAAGAATTCATTTTACCTTTAGAGTCTCGGAGGTAAACAACAAATGGATAGATCAAGAAGTAGATGACTGCAATGACCCCCAAGGCCGCGGCATAGGGCGTGGTGCCCAGAGATGCAACCGAGACTGACATTTCTCTGGCCCAAGTAGAAAAATCCGTTAAGAAGATGATACAGAAGAGATTAGAGTGAAAATAGGGCAACTGGGAAAAGACCGTCGCCACTTGTGCCCAGAGAGCAGTAGAATTGTTCTAGAAAAGGAGTGCTGATCAGAACAAAAGAATACAACCACCAAGACCATGGCAAGCGTCCTTTCTTATACACCTCGACCACAATGTGGACATCTACCACCAAAGACCCAATCTCAATCAAGATAATCACCAAGTTGGGCATCCCACGCGCTAAAGACAAACAGAGTCCATCCCGTGAGGTGAGGCAAAGAAAGGCCTTCTCTCCGCCCCCCGCATTTACCCCGCCCCCGTCTCCGCCACCGAGCTTGGACATTTTCCTTGCAGGTCAAAAAGGGATATAAACAGCGAAGCCCTGACTTTGAGGGTGACCTCAAGACCCGCTTTCTTGAACCCTTGCTCGCTCCTCTTTCTCTCTTCTTTCGTCCCTTCTCTCTGCTTTGCCATGCCGCCCACCGGTCCGAGGAGGCCCGGGTGTGAGGTAAGTTCTAAATTGCCTATCTTGATCATCTAGGACTGATGGCTTTCCTAGAATTGCCGTGCGAGGCAAGTTTGTCCCTGCCCTCTCTGACTCTGATCTCGCAGTCATCGACGCGACGTTATCTAACAGAGTGTATCATTACAGACATCTCAAGTGTAAGTACCGAGCAGCTGCACATTCCAACGTGTTCGTCTGACTGGCTTATCGTGCAGGTGACGGGGAAAAACCCTGCGCGCAATGCATCAAGAAGAACATTGACTGCAACCGAAATCTCAGGGTTCGCTTCCGGCACAAATCCAAGACCGGGTGCGTAGCCGGATCACGATAAACGATAGTCAATACTGATTAATCCCATCAGAGAGCCTCAACCCGAGTTTTCCTCCTCTCAGGTCTGGTGCAAAACAGCTGGAAAAAGGCTCAAGTTTCTCGATCAGAGCTTAGAGGTTGCTCGGTATTATGACGACGATGCCGAGTCGGATGGGGAATCACGACAACCCCTGCGACAGCAAAATCTTGATCGCAGCACATCCCCGCCCACTTCCGATCAACAGCCAGTAGCATATCTCGATACTGCTTCAAGTGCCGGTTCTGCGGGTCTCGCCCATCAGACAGATCGCGATTACGTCTCGCCCGTTCAAGGGTCATCAGGGAGTTCTCCCCGACTTGATCCTGGCCTCTCACAGCCTTCCATCTTCTCCTGCCAAAGACTGCATCATGTGCCCCTGCCAGGACACGCTGGCAGCGGCATTGCGGCCTTAGGCGGACCTCGCCAATATCACTCTTTCTCTAATCATAGCCCATCGAGTTCCAACTCCTACCCACATGATCACACATCCACCAATGCCGACCTACCACCTGCACCGCTTAACGATCGCGTCCGAGCGAAGCTATTTCGTCATTACATCAAATACATCGCACCCGCATTCGACTCTTACGACCCAACCAGATACCTCTCAACATGTGTTCCCTCGATAGCTGCGACATGTCCCGCATTTCTTGAGCTCATCTTAGTTGTTGCCGCTGGGCATCTTCATGCTGTTCGAGGTGCTATTTCTAGTGTTGAACTCGATGTCTATAGACGACAGCTACCACCTCACGATGATTTCTTAGAGCAGATGATTCAGTCGGGCATGGACATGTCGCATCTCGATGTTGCAGTTCTGCTCTATCATTTCTGTGAAAACCTTCAAGGTAAATATTTATCATCTACACTCTACTTTTGGAAGGAAACCTTCTTCTTTTATCTGATGCTATCTTGGTCGTGTGAAGTAGAATGGGCTTACTGACCTGTGCTTATAGCCACCTCCATGCACAACGATGGCTCACCAGACTTGATTCCCCCACATCTGGACATGTCTAGACTGCATGTGTCCCCTCTTTTGACTCGGGTTCCAGTCACGTTCCACGACGCCGTGATGTGGGCATGTCTGAGACAAGAGTTGTTCCTGGCAGTTATGAATCAAGCCCCCATCGATGATCAAGACACATACCGATCTGCCCTGGAACATCTCACTCACACAAGTGACGGTTTTTCAAGGACAAATAGGATGCTTCTCAAGTTGATGGAGGTAGTCAGGTTTTGTTTTGGTGAGGGAAAGGACACGACCACATACGATGAACTCCTCGAATCAATCGCTTCCTGGATGAGGAGTACGCCAGCTTCCTTTACGCCGGTCATGACACGACGGAAATGTAATGGGGCACCCTTCCCCGAGATATGGCTGCTGAATGATTGCATTGCTGCTGGCCTTCAGTACTACCATCTCTCAAGGATACTCTTGATTGTCCATGACCCTCGTGTGCCTCGTCTCTGCCGAGCTCGAAGGGAGGCTTCTCGTTGGATTGATGTGAGCAAAGCCCAAAGCCCCGACTCTAAAACGCGAAACCTTGCCTGCAGTAGCTAACATGTTTATAGGCCCAGGTCAGGAACGATCTTGAGATCATCTGTGGTATTGCAGAATCGATGAGTCAGATCAACCCGATGCACATGTAAGTCTAGGCTTCCCCCTTCATTATTTCACTAGCTAACCCCGTTTTTAGAACCGCCTGCATGGCAATCTCCATGGTCGGAGATCGTTGCTCTCAAAGAAGCCAGCAAGGGGCCGTCATCGGTATCTTGGAAAAGACGGCTAGAGAATTTGGGTGGTCTACTGACCTTGCGTAAGTGGCCTTGGGCTCATAAAGCGGTTGTCATGACTAACGATCTGAACAGAAGGAAGCATCTCCTCGATTCCTGGGGATGGCCAACTAGGATGGAAGAGTGATGTTATTTCTAAGCGAGGCATTGTTTAGCTACCCCTAATGGTCTTGTGTATGAATAGTAATATGTTATGAAGTGGATGGCTGTACTTAACTGTGTTGTCGTCAGTTCCTCAGTTCCTCTTGTTCCCCATGATCACACACTTTATGCAGTACCTTCATCACAGTTCAGTCCCAGTATCAGTCCTAACGTGTCCGAGTACAGAGAAATCACATTAAAATTATCGAGAGAGATCACATCATCCGTCTACAATAACAACAACGTTTCAAGTCTCCCAGTCTCTATGCATACATGGTGTGATACTCACCACCGTAGGTTAGCCAGCCATCGACACGCGGTTAACCAGGGTCCAGAACGAGTGGAGACCCCGAGGCAAAGAACTTGTTGGAGTTGGCAGAAACCTTGTCTTGCCCCCACGAAGCTAAACCAGGATGATGACCTCGCTGAATATTTCCCTCCCAGTCCCTCAAGGCAACCAAGCCCGACCCTCGCTTACTGACTCGCACTAGCCTTACCCCAAATGAATCACGCTATTTTCTTCCTTGTCCATGGGGCTGCCTTGACCCCATACCCCAGGTTCCGGATGATCCCAGCCCTGGTCCCCCGAGAACCTTTGGGCGCTCAGTTGATGCGGAGAAATGGAGGCATTTTCTAGGATTTGCTTGTCGAGGCCCCAGTCTTTACGTAGTTGTGCAGCCACCTCTCGTGTTGGCCACCCCATGCTATTCGACATGTCTTCTAGAAATCTGAAGACTTCTTGATGCTCACGCTCATCTCTGAGGTAGACTCCACCTGTTTTTGGCCAATGTTAGGCACTGGTAAACAGACAACTGCGGAGTGGTTTCAGCTTACAGGCGTATAATGTGTGATGTGCTGTAAAGTAGGCAGTGGGTAGGTTGGGGTTACTGATGGTCAGGCCAAGTAATGTCCGCAAATCTTTCCGTACAGCTTCCTGGGTTTGGTCAATAAGGCATCCTCGTCATTATTCTAGTAGAAACCTACATCTGAAGCTGCTCGTGAGCGAATGGCATCAAACCCAGGCGTCCACAGTTGAGGGTCGAATATGTTGAGCAGCATCCGAGCAATGTAGTAATGCTGATACCCTAGAACTGCACACGACGATCAGCAAAGCGTTTCTCTCTCAGGAACGTGAGGGGATCAGGTACCCTGTATGTGGCGTGCCATCCATAGTGTAGGGAACACAGACTTCTCGCCACCCTCTCGAGCTGGCGAATCGGGAGACCAAGACAAGACTTTCCACGGTGTTGTCTCATACCATCTCCTGAGGTCTTCCCCCAACTCAGCCCAGAGAACAGGATCAAGTCTCGACTCTGGTCCAAAAGCGTATGCCAATACCCGGCCGCAGATGAAGACTACTCGATTGGCCAGGGATTCATCACAAGTATCAACAAAGGACTGAGAGTCGCGGTAACTGTCCATGTTGGTGCGGAGAGGCCGTGACCGCGTTAGAGACACGTACATGTCTTGGCGCAAGACAACCCAGCTGGCGGCTTCTCCAAGTCCGCCTTGGGCTGCAAAGCGAAACTCGGAGTTGAGTAGCCTTGAGCTGCCTGTGAGATGGGTGTTTTTATCCATATCTGAAAAGTGGTTAGTTTTTCCGGAAACCCCAATTTGAACCTGACTAACTCACCTGTCATCTCTTCATATGAACGCAAGATAACGATTCCTGCCAACACGTTCTCATTGACGGCCCCGATGGGGTCATCCAGTATGGGAATGAGGATACGCAACGCATGGCTATGATACGTCTCATGACTATCGTCAGGAATTCCATTTTTCAAGCTTATCTGGCGAGACGAAAAGGCGAGTATCGAATAAGCCAGAAAGGGGAAATGGCGAGCGCGTTTGGGAACCTCTGTGCCAAAGTGTCGCGCCGGATCGCATACGTCAAACTGGAGCTGAGGTTATCCCCACGATGCGGAGTAACTTGCCAAAGGAGATATTACCCATGGTGCTAGTTCATGTATGAAGTGCATAAAGTACTCGGCTTCCTTCCGATTGTCCAGGGGTGGGCCGAAGCCGAACTCTGCAATAAACCCCGTCTCGGACCTGGTTTCGGGATTAGCTCATCCAGTTTTTTTTCCGGTGATGATGATGCAATGACAAACCCGGTCTCTTCTTCCTCTAGAGGCTCGACCACGGGGAGAAGTGATGGAAGGGGATTAGACCATCCCTGACCTATAGAGGTAGCCATCTGCAGCTGCACAGGCCACGAGCAAGTGGTGATGTTTGGAGAGTTTGCAGATGTTGTTGGACAATAAGCGGACCGCCCGAGTTGGAGTCCAGAGTAATGAAACCACGTTATATCAGGCCTGTGCCACGCTTACCGCACAACCATCAGGGGACGGACTTGGCACTACCAAGTGATATTAAGCCCAGCACACGGACGAAATTGATGGAGATAACTTCCCCATGGACTCTACGAGGTAATAATTCGCGCATAAACTCCAGGTTTTACCCCGCATGTGGCCCGACGCCACCCCCAGCTATCGATGAAATGGAGGTGATCCACCCCCAGTTAGCTCACCCCGGACCCCAGACGGTACTGGCGATGAATGGATGGGATGGCCTGGGGAAAAGGTTCAAGTTTTCTTGGTGGACAAGGGTCGGATATGGTCTGAAACTACCCAGTCAGAACACTGGTGATTTGCGCATGAGTCGTAAGCCAAGATGCGACTATATATATGGCCTTGCGCCTTGCTTTTTTGGATATCTTTTCTCATCAAGCTACAGCATTCGACATTACCTCGAGGTTCATTCTTGTCTTTGACTTTGACTTGATCTTTTCATTTTGCTGGCTCTAAACCACTTGGAAAATGTCTTCCCACACGGCTGATGATGCCCATGACCACAAGTCCTCGACAGAGGGCCATGGCATGGGCAAGTCGATATCGCAAAAGATTGAGCATGTCGAAGAGTCTCAGGGCACCATGGTTGACTTTGATGACTCTATTGAAGACACCAAGCCTTCCAGGTCCGTGTGGATGATCACCTTTACTGTCGCCATGGGTGGTTTCTTGTTCGGTGAGATCGATCTTATTAACCGGCGACGCAGTCGTTGCACCAGAAACATCATTAACAAAGAAAACAGGTTACGACACCGGTGTTATTTCTGCTGTGCTCGTTACTCTTGGAGATGATTTGGGCCATGAGCTTGACTCCCATGAGCAGGAGCTTGTCACCTCCATTACTTCTGGAGGTGCCCTCATCGGTGCTCTGATCGCTGGTCTGCCCGCTGACAAGTACGGCCGCAAGCTGGGAATCTACATCGGCTGTGCTCTGTTTCTCATCGGGTCCGTTATCCAGGCGGCTGCCTTCAATCTTGCGGCAATGACTGCTGGACGCTTAATTGTTGGTCTGGGTGTCGGATCGGCTGCCATGATCATTGTAAGTTCATCATTTTTCGCCTCGTCTTGTTTGCAATAACTAATCTTGAGTGTCATAGCCTCTCTATATCGGTGAACTTGCTCCTGCTAAATATCGAGGTCGCATGATTGCTTTTGACAACCTCAGCGTCACCCTTGGCCAACTCGTCTCATACGGTCTTGGTGCCGCCTTTACTGATGTTCCCCATGGCTGGAGATACATGGTTGCCGTCGGAGGCGTCCCTCCCATTATTCTGGCTGCTCTCCTCCCTCGATGCCCCGAATCGCCTCGTCAACTTATCGCTCATGGAAAGCGGGAAGAAGCCGAGAAGTGCTTGCGCCAGGTCTATCCCGATGCTACCGATGCGCAGATGAAGGCCAAGGTTGATCGACTTGTTTGGACTGTTGAGGTTGAGTCTCAGGTTGTGTCCGACAAGTCTCTTTGGTGGCAGTTTAAGCAGCTGCACTGCGTCCCCTCGAATCTTCGAGCCCTCATCTCTGCCTGCACTGTCATGGCTAGTGAGTTTCCCCTGTGCAGAGTATACAAGACAACTATCGCTAACAAAGTCCAGTTTCCCAACTTGGTGGTTTCAACACTCTCATGTACTACTCTGCCACCCTCTTCTCTCTCGTCGGTTTCAACAAGCCCACCGCTGTCGCCATCGTCGTCGGTGCTACCAACTTTCTCTTCACATTTGTCAACATGGTTGTTATCGACAAGGCTGGCCGTCGCATCATCTTGCTTGTGACTGTTCTCGGCATGGTAAGACTTACTAGAAATACGTGAGAACAGATTTGAGACTAACTTCTCTTGTAGGCTCTGAGCATGGTCGTTGCCGCAGTTGCCTTCCACTGGATCCCCATCTCCAAAGACCTCGTTCTCCAGGCTGATTCGGTTAACTGGGCCGGCATCGTGGTTCTCGTCACCATTATCCTTTATGTCGCCTTCTTCGCCAGCGGTGTCGCTACCATCGGTTGGGTCGGAACCGAGCTTCTCCCTCTCGAAGTTCGTGCTCTCGGTACTATGATGAACACTGTCACTTGCTGGGGTTGCAACATCATCATTGCGTCTACGTTCCTTTCCATGATGAAGGGCATGACGCCAAGTGGTGCCTTTGGCTTTTACGCTGGCATTTGCTTCTTCGGCTGGCTCTTTGTCATCTTCTTCTACCCCGAAGTTAAGGGACTTCCTCTGGAGGAAGTCAGAAAGGTCTTTGAGAATGGTTTCGACGTCAAGTTGGCTGCTCAGATGCAACGCGAGCTCAAGGTTGCAAGCCAAATGTCACAGGCCTCCATGGGTTCAAAGGCCTAAGCCATGGCCTGATGGCATTGGCTATTCACTTCGTCCAGGATCTCGTGGAAGAGCATCAATAATGCATGACTGGAATTTGAAAAGGTAGTCAATCCCGACCGTGTATTTTGTACAAAGTATCCATATAGTATATCCGTCGCTCGCGACAATTTTATAGTCTAGCTATATAAACAAAGAATCATGATTCCAACCAACTCCTTTACTCCGGGTATTTCGTTGTTAACGCTCCACCCCTCTGGTAGACCTAAGCCCGGAATCGGACTGCGGCACGGAACCTGACTGCCCTCTTTGTCTGGGCGCCAGTGTACAGAGGAGGTCCAGGGACAGTCCAAGTCGATCCCTGGTTGTCATAGATGGAGAAGCCAAAGATTTGAGAATCAGAAGTGCTGTAAAGTTGAGAGGCAACAACACCAGATCCGGAGAGATCGTCTGTTCCGGATCCAGTCACTTCGATGCTGCCGCACTGCATGTAGAACTCGGGCTCGTTGAGATGGGCACGATGAAGAGCAATAAGTTCATTTCGAATGACGTATTTTCCAGGGGCAATGGACGATGGGATGGTGGCAGAGTTGACGCCGCCATTCTGGCGAAGCTTGTCCGTAGCCCAGGTGCCCCCGGCATTGGCGGGACCGGACACGACGCCCTCCTCTGCAATCTTGGTCCACTTCAGCTGTGTCTTGTCCACAGAAGCGCAGTCGCCGTTGCAAGGGGCGATGTAAGTGATGACGGGTCCCCGATGCGACTCAGCCCAGCCGTTGGGGTTGGTCTGCTTGTCATCCGAGGTCCAGAAGAAGGAGGCAGAGCCGCCGGCCGCGACCTTTCCATAGTTCTTGGCGGCCTGAGATTCCCGACGGCAGACAAAGTCGGGGCTAGAGATGTCCATCTCAGGTCCCTCATCAGGAGTCGAGAAACTCCATCCGATAGCGTCAGGGGAGGGGTTCCAGCGGCTATAACCAGCATAATCCACACCATCTAAAGTAAAGGTGTTCAAGTAGCCATGGGCGGCAACTTGAGAAGCCAGAAGAGCAGTTCCGAAGAGAATGAAACGGGACATGTTTGCTCTAGTCTGGAAGATAGGGAAAAGAGAAGGAATAAAGTTTGGTATGGTTTTGAAGGAGAGTCTGAAGCAAGTCGCTTATCAAAAGCGAGTGCGTGGAAAGGAGAGTAGAAGGAATGGAAAAAGAAAATAGAAGGAAGCAAATTGTCAAGGAAAAAAACTGTCTGGATCTCATAAACAAGCCTTCAGAGAGAGACTAAGCTCATTCTTATAAATATTGAAAAGGAGTATCCGTAGAAGCGCCTCATTCATGCAGTTTGGCGCGCCAAGATTCTCACCAAGGCAGATTAGGCGCCCGTTTCAATAGCTGCATGGGAGGCCGCACCAAAACATGGAAGATTAGGAACCAGATTGGTCCATGAGGCGCGGGGCTTTGTTGTTTCAGACACCCCTGTAAAGGATCGGCTCTCCACAAAGAATGTCATGCTGATCTTTTGCATTGGGCTTGCTTTTGGCCTTTAATGTTGGAAAGAGAGAAGACTTGAGCTCCGACGGAGACGGACTTGATCGGTTAATCTACTAGAGGCAATCCTTTCTTGGTATTCGTTCCTTAAATCTCCAAATTTGATGGTGAAGAGAGGTACGAGTTTTAAGGAGTTAAGAATCAACAAACGGAGACTCCGAGTCTCCCGTAAGCGCTGCAGCCCCATCTAGTTCTTGGCGGTCGGCAGAAACAGCTGAAAGGTCCTCAGCTGGGCAAAACTCCCTGCAAGGTCCAATTGCCATCCAGCGCTTAGAACAATGAGTTTAGTGGAGTCAGGTGGCATGCCATGAACAAAGCGCCTAAATCGAGGACTACTATTCTTGTGCAGTTGGTGGTCAGGCGTGACCATTTTGGGGCAGTCGACGAACCAGCGTGGACTAACTTGGGCATTCCTTGAGCTCAGGGAGTAAGCTTAATTATCATGGCGGTAGGATCAAACATGTTTCGACCATCAGGCCACGATGCAACCTTGTCCATCTTGTTCTTGTTTCGTCCGGTGGCCGTATACGAGGCGTCAGCGTCTACAAGGTCAACGGGATAGGCTACGTGTACGGTTCGTCGGAGAATTGGTCGCATTTGGTCTTATGTGCGTGCATCATCGGGCTAGTAGCAGCGTGCAGACGAAGGACGCATATTGTCTTAATGCCAAGTACCTTTATGCTGCTAGGGTATCATCTGGGATGTCATCAATTTGCGTGGCGACCTGTTAGTATCTTATTGTAAAGATAGTAGCATCAAATACTAACCACAATTGGGCTAGCTTATGGCAAACTCGCGGTCAAGCAATTGCAGTTTTTGACTTAGGATTGAAAGTGTAGGAAAGATAATCTATTATTAAAATATTAAGAGGTCTACGACGAAAATGCAAAAGCTTTCTAGCGGAGTAAATGAAGTTAAAATAAAGATATTTAATTCTTAGACAACCTGCATCATCCCGTCGTCCTTCGTGTTACCACGCGGAATTCTCGTGGCATGTTCTTTCACCTCAAGGGTAGGTGCGCAGGGCTCGGAGAGATCCGCGCCCACTTATCTCTTCCTTATCGATAAGAGACTCCTGTCCACGCTACTGGTCCAAGAACAAAATGGCACGCATGGATCGTTAGCACTCCAGCATGTAGGTAAGGCTTATAAGTATAAAACTAAGCTCATATATGGAACTTAGAATAGAAGTTGTTTGTTTTGTATTTATCTTTATTTGGTTTTCTCTAAGTTATGTCTTTATGCCCTGATATAGTTCTTGCTGCCTCGGTGCATATCTATAGTATGTAATTTTTTTTTCTTAGGTCGGGTGTCATGGTACTTTCATTGTCACCTGATGATGGTAGAGAGAGCAAGTACCTTCGATGCTGCATAAAATCTTTATGCTGATGCAAATTGTACCGCTTGCCGCCCAAAGAGATGGAATAAACCCTCGCGCAAGATCGGTGTATAGCTTGAATCCATAAAAAGGATTCATTGTTGAAACGTCAATCGCCTTGACCCTCGCTTATTAGTCTGCAACCGGGACTCGAAAATACCGCCCATATTTCGCTTCCTACGCTTTCGTCGCCCCCGTGCCCAAAATCTCACTTTCCACCCTCTGCTTGCCTTCTAGCAATGCAAGATTTTCCGATGATGCCCATGCAAGAGCCCGGGTCCCCCGCCACTTGACAGGCATTAGATCAACAAAGACCTCGAAGAAGCTCAGGGCAATTAGCACTGAAGAAACCACCACAACCACAATGACCCCAGCAAAGCTGACGGACGTATGGTTTGGAGATCTGAACTTGATCTTCCCGCATAATATACCCTGCATCGAACCATTGCCCGAATCGGCCCATTTGTTGATTAAGCCATCGACACTACCGCCATCATGCTTCTCGATCGTCTTGTATATATCTAGTTGCAGTCGTGCCAGCCCCAAGCCAAACCAATATGTGAGCTCTGTCTTCCATTGCTCTGGTTCAAGACGTAATTGTATTCCCATATGCAGGTTCCTCGATGCTCGTAAAGCTGAAGAGCCACCTCGCCCAGCAATGCTGTCTGGGATGGTCGTTTTGAAAAATAGTGGTGTCACCATAGTTAACGGAACATTAATGTCCACTGACGTCTCGGAATCATCGGCAGCTCGATCATCGAAGTCGATGGCCGTGAATTGCGGCAATAACCCTGACCATGGCAAACATCGGTTGGTGGACTTGTGGCAGATCTGGATCCGTTCATCGCAACCAATGACGTTGAGGTTGCTATCCATTTGATACATCACTGGTGCCTCGTCGAGATTAACACCAGCAAGAGTGCCGTTGGCGTGTTTCACCTTGGTATGAACGGACCATAGAGGATCGTCAGATTTCTCGTGGAACATGACCCCTCTTCCCTCTAAAAACACAATGCTAGGCCCATGAAGGCTCCCAGGAAGCAGGTCACTTAGGGATAGTGAATTGTTCTGGTTTGTGATATTTATAGGATTGGTTAGCGGAAGGTAGTATGCCGTAAGATCATAAGATGACCCTAAACGGTCGTTGGGTACCAGATGCGTAACGGTCCCATTGGGATATAAATTTGACCCGACATAGAATTCATACTGGGCCCTGTTCTCGCCCTCCTTGAGCCAAGAGAAGTCGTCAGTAGTGTATGTCTTGACGTGAAACAGCTCTTCTCGTATAGGAGCACATGTAGTACGCCTTCTGAAATAGAGCTGACCCGCTAGCTTTGTATTGATGCCCAGCTGCGCGAGACTGATGTTGTGTGTTTCCATGGCGAAGGCAGAGTTGGTACGACAGATATGACTTTCGAATGGGCAGGTAGCGTTGTGGGAGACGGAAAATGGAAGTGATTGGCTTTCCAGCATGCCGCAGTCGAAGACACCAGTACCCTGAGAGCCAAAATAACAATTTTGAACGTAATTGTCTGCATCAAGAGTAGAGTTGAGTCTCCATTCGTTGTATACCAGATTTCTTTCTAGAGTTCCATCCACTTGAACTATCCAATGGCCACATGTGGAGGTAGTTTTTGATACAACAGTCCCACCGAGCACGAGCTGCGAGGTAAGGATAGAAAGCACAATAAATATGATGCCGTGGCTGAGGGCTATAGCACCCAGAAGACTTGATTGAATCCGATACTGGTTTTCGCGAGCGGTGCCGTTGCTGGCTTTAGAGAAGAGGCAGCCCAATAAACTTAGTGCAGCGCCATTGGATGTCTCTGAATTCCGAAGAATGACTTGGTACGGAAGAATTTGGACCGAGACTGCCTTATCTCTTGTAGTATTGCCTGTGTTGTCGTTTGTCTGATCGTTGGGGTTGGCTTGAGAGGCTGGTTTTGGGAAACGAATCATAAATAAAATGAAGCGAGTAATTCTCCAGCTCCGTACACCAACAATGCTGACCAGAGTCGCTAGAAATGCTAGCAGAGCAACGGCATCTCTATTACTCAGGGTCAGAGTTTTTGCGAGGGGCCCTGACCGGGAGTAATCCGTCCAAACCCCGACTGTCACAGCCGAGCTTAGGCGTGCCATTGGGGCTGTTGAATGAAGAATATGATTCGATGATTTGCTTGAAGTGTGGCATGTAGCAAAGGTGATGACTCCAGTCAAACACTTCCGGCAAGCCTTTTATCTTATAAACTGCCAAGCATTTATCATCAGTCAGCCCAAGTGAGGATGGAGGGGATATTCGTCCCATTTTGTCTTTCTGGTATTGTGGCTTAAGCCCATGGCCATGTTTGCGCCCGGTTTCTTTCCAGCTGAGGTTCCTCACGGTTGATGTTTCAAGAGGTGGCTGAGAGATAGGCTGAATCTGTACCAACAAAAAACCACTTGACTCCTTAATCTCTGGTCTGCCTTGGAGCGATGTGGTTTAGGTATGTGGACATACCACGATGGTGGTGGCTATGTTGTGGGAGCTATACCCGTTCTGCACTTTTGCGACGTGTATCCTTTTTGGATGCAAGGCCAAAGCCACGATCTCTGGAAATCAGACGAGTACCCCTTGCGTTGCGTAGATTCAAGTTCGCTCCCACCACTTAGAGGGCTCTCTAGAGTGATGAGCAAAGTAGTATGCCCAGTAGGAGATGATGCAGTTCTCGATAGGGGGAAAAATGGCGTCTAAGCTTGAATGAATGACTTGGTACGAACAGAAACATCGTTTGCATATTACGCTTAAAACACCACGTGGAGGTAGTCGGTGTTGTCCTCCCTCTTTTGTCGTGGTCTAGATCTTGCATGTGAAGATTGGCAATAGTAGCTTTTATAGAGTGGCTCAATTATTTACGTAAAAACTCCTAACCGAAACTGTTCGACTATATCTTAAACAGCTATCTGCCATGTTAAAAGATAAAGCCTCTGTGCCCTGTGACTGCGATCATTCCCTTCATCTCTGTCCTTGCGGGTCTTTGCATGCGAGGCCCTTCTCCGGGATGTTTAGCGCAGGTCTCGGTGATGTCACATAAGTTCTAGTCAGCTATATTACTTTGATAGGGTTGATCTTGAATGACTTGTTATTTACCCTCCTTTTGTCGAACAAGTGTAAAGCAGTATAATATTCAGTCGCCGACTCAGTCAGACTGAGGGCGCCGCTTAGCATGATTTGTGACGCTAGGCTTTTAACATAAGGTTCACTAAAAGAAGCTTCATATTTAGAGTATTTTAAGTACGCCTGGTCGCAGCACCGTCGGGCGTCGGGCGTTCAGAGGCGTTGCTAACCACCACACGCTATTGATACCTATTGACGATCATGTATTCCACAACAGATCGCAAGCTCATCCTCAACTAAAATCAAGTTCAAGACTTGTGACATGGACAACGCGTGGTGTTGGGCCCGAGCACGGAAGAACAAATCAACAATTAAGGGGCCCCTTTCAAAAGGAGATTCCCAAAGTCTAACCCGTACAAGCACCACGATCGCAACCACCGCGCCGTCTCATTTACAAGACGGCCAGATGCAAAGATAGACCAATCTAGAGCACACATTTCAATGATGGTTGTGCCGGTTTCCCGTGGACTTGAAGTGTCTGGGCCAATCTTGAAACTTAGCAAGAACTATGGAAAAATATGGGCCACCAATAACGGTCGAGTTGAACCAAGCTTGAGCTGAAAGCTTGTGTTGCTGGTGCCGAAATTCAGGGCATGGGTGGGCCGTGGATCCTTACGTCCATCACCGGGCTGATGCCGAACGGCCCGACGTTTCCTATTCCAGACTGTTACCCCGGCGAAACAGTTGGACACGAGTGAAAATTACGGGAGAACGGCATATTCTTTCAACTTTCTATACGGTCTAGCATGTTTGTTTCGTGGCTTTTGTTGTATATAAAGTGCCAAGCCTTCGTTCGATTCACATAGTCATCAACCTTCAAAGCTCATACATTCATTCCTTCTTAACACTTACTTCAATCATTCATTCTTTGTATATTCATTCATTCATTCATACCTGATAGCCAGCTATCCACAATGATTTCCTCCTTGTTCATTCTCGCTGGCTTTGCGGCCTCTGCCCTTTCCCATCCTACCTCTCTGGAAGCTCGCGCTGGCTGCACTTTCACTGATGCCGCGTCTGCTATCGCCGGCAAGGGTAGCTGCTCTACCATCACCCTCAAGGACATTGCTGTCCCTGCCGGAACTACTCTGGACTTGACCAAGCTCAAGGATGGCACTCATGTTCGTGATTATTCCCCAGCCAATGTTGCTCACTACTAACATAATCTCTTTAGGTTATCTTCCAGGGAAAGACTACCTTTGGCTACAAGGAATGGGAAGGCCCTCTCATCGCCTTTACAGGAAACAACCTTCTCATCGAGGGAGCCGCTGGCCACTCCATTGACTGCCAGGGCCAGCGCTGGTGGGACACCAAGGGAAGCAACGGCGGCAAGACCAAGCCCAAGTTCTTCAGCGCCCATTCTCTCAAGAACTCCAACATCAAGAACCTCAACGTCCTGAACACTCCTGTTCAGGCCTTCAGCATCAACGGCGTCACCAATCTTGGTGTCTACGGTGTTCATATGGATAACTCTCTGGGTGACACCCAGGGTGGTCATAACACCGATGCCTTTGACGTTGGATCTTCCAACGGTGTTTATATCTCTGGTGCTGTTGTCAAGAACCAGGATGACTGCCTCGCCATCAACTCTGGCACCAACATCACCTTCACTGGAGGAAACTGCAGCGGTGGCCATGGCCTGTCTATCGGATCTGTTGGTGGCCGCTCGGATAACACTGTCAAGACTGTCCGCATCCTCAACTCGGTCATTGCCAACTCTGACAATGGTGTCCGAATCAAGACTGTTTACGGAGCGACCGGCTCTGTTTCCGATGTTAAGTATGACTCGATCACTCTCCAGAACATTGCCAAGTACGGCATCGTTATTGAGCAAGATTACGACAATGGATCTCCCAAGGGTACTCCCAGTGCTGGTGTTCCCATCACTGATGTCACCATCAACAAGGTCGTCGGCACTGTCAAGTCTAGCGGCACCAATGTTTACATCCTCTGCGCTAGCTGCAAGAACTGGACTTGGACTGGTAACAAGGTGACTGGTGGCAAGAAGTCTGACAAGTGCCAGGGAGTTCCTACTGGAGCTTCTTGCTAAGTTGGAGTACTTCACTGGTGCCTATAGTCGTATGGGTTCCACATCTTCTCAAGTTTCATCTTTCTTGCTTCGTGTATTATTTATTTTCAGAGCTAATTGAAGTCTGTGCCATATCAACCTGCTAAACTCAATCTATGGCTTCTGTGATATGTGAAGCTTGGCTTTTAGTCTTTATATTGGAGTTAATTCCCCTTGAAAATGCATGTGCTCTCTATCCCTGACTATCTTAATGTTGATCAGCCCAATCCAAGAACCTTGCTTCCTTTTTTTTTTTTTTCGTGTCAATAACCAAGCGAAAATGAGAGACTCTGTTTCTCTCCATCTTGTCTGTTTGTTATCCCCGCTTTAACTATGATAAAGGACACATTTCTCCGTTGCTCCCGGTCAGCTAGACTACCTAACTAGGATAACGGAATAAAAGAAACCAGTTTTATCTTGCTTGGGACCAGCCCCAACCATTGAGTTCCACATCATCAGCTTCAACACCGGGAAGAAGTCCAAGACTATCATTATACGTCATCCGAGATGGAAAAATACCCAATGCCTGAATATACTCATCAAACTCGGTAATAGCCTCATCGTTGAGAAGCTCGTTCGAGGTGCGTATCTCTATGAACTGCTGCGCAATGTTGAAAAGAGCTTGAAACTGGCGGTGGATGTTTGCTGTGGCTCGTGAATACATGCGTGCAGATTCAAGAGATGCAACGAATTCTTGTAGCCGGGTGAGATCTTGCACATCCCCTGATTCTATTACGTGGCAGAATATGGCGATAAAGGGGACGAATGGGTTGTATAGAATCGTCCTGGGAAAGAGTCAGCAAACAAGTATCGAGTTGTAGTCTAAGAAGAGGAATGGGGCTCACCAATTGACATAAACGTCGATGTGTCTCCCACTATCGGGCCCTAGGGCTTTGCAGTATTCTTGATGCTTCTCAAGAGCAGTTCTTGCGGCTGTGATGCACTCTGATGCAAAGTGATACGTTGAACCCTCATCTGGAGGAAGGGACTTTAGTATCAGAGTCAGAGTGGAGTAGAACAGGACCTTTTCTGAGAAGAAGGAAAGCTCTGTCTCGTTTCCTGATACTGTTTTCCACTTGTTGTTGCTCGCCTGAGTCTAGTTCAAGTTAGATCATCGTTCCTTACAGAGGGCTGCTTAAATTGACTGACGCTTGTTTCTAGTACTTGCTTGTAAATCTTTTTTGTTTCCTCGACAAGCGAACGGGCCCATGTTGCTCTTCTTTCTGCTGTCTCAGCCAGTGCTGCAGGACTATACAGCATCTTGTAGATCTTCCCCTGTACTATAGATAATCTGATCCACCGAATGAAGCAAGAGGTGTATGCTGTGATTTCTGGGTCGTCGTGTTGCGGTAGTGGTACTGTGATGTCGTAATCCAAGATGGACGAGGGTCGACCAAGTCGCAAGGAGAGGCCCTTCTCAACGCTGTAAAGTGACCAAAAGAGCCATGCTTTCTGATTGGTCTCTTGCCTGGACTCATTCTTGGTCGATGATGCGCGGTGAAAACCGGCAGTGATACTCATGTGTATGGCCGTAGTCACTAAACTCCAGGCAAGGGAGGTCTGAGATGATCTAATTGCGTGATATACCTGTGAGATGGTGCGTCAGAATAATCCCGAGCAGTCAAGATTCGAGGCACTAACAGAAAAGGTCAGAGCTGTAATGTGATCTATCGTGTGCGGCATGTGAACCGGGAGTCTGGACAAGGCAGTCTCAAGGTTTCCCTCGCAAAGGTTCATGTGCTGCTGAAAGTCCCTCCGTTTGTCCATGTCGTCGGTGAGCAAAATACTCCGCAGGAAGACATCGATAAGTGCTCCATTTACGATGATGAAATCAGCAAGCGTGGGCACTTCTCCTGGTGTATACACCCTGTTTAGATATCCCATGAACTTTGTGGCTGACAAGAACATGTGAAAGCCCATTGACTCAAAACGAGGGTTCCCTAAAGCAACCACGTCAGCTTATGCTTTGAACAGCACAGCGATGCTAACCTTTCATCAAGTCTAGGACCGTCAATACAGCCTGAATGGGAGGCATAGACATCTCGCCCTGAGACAACATGGGCATCGAACCGAGTCTTGAATTGTGTGAAGATGCCATCCCATAAGCATCGGGTATTTCACCATTGACGCTGATCAGCTGGCGCAACGTCTCCATGCCCTCAGCCATCCGAGGTTGCAAGGATGACGTGCTCACTGCTGTCTCGAGTAAGGTATTGGCCATGGCTGTATGAGCAGCCAGCGATGAGTCGCCCTCAAAGTGTTGAAAATGGTTAGATG